>WNYA01001441.1:3703-72790 GCA_019512145.1 Engystomops pustulosus
AAGGGGGTTCTCCCGCATATGCCATCCTGGCTGGTCCATAACCTTCCAGACAGACAGGGCTAGGATGTCAGCTTTAAGCTCATTCTACGTCTGGACAGTTCGGATAAACTCCCCCCGTTCAGGGACAAGGATGCGGGTGTAAATTCCGTTGTCCCCATATCCAGGCCAGGTACCGTAGGTGGGAATATCATCTTTTGGAACGAGTCGTTTCCTCCCCAGGACATTCAGTGTGTGGGCTCAGGCCCATTGTGATCTTGTGTCTGACCTCACCAATAATAGAGCCCGACGGTAATCTGGACTGGAGCGGGAGGTTCATCTATTAAAGCTGAGACGACAATAACATCACACCCTACAACACCCCCCAACTCTTTATTCATTGGTAGAGAGAAAGGCTCTGTTTCTACCCAGGGCCAGCCACGGAAGTGCTTTCAGATGTGGTAAGATCGGCATGTGGCTAAAATATGCACAGTATCTAAATGTAATCTGTGCGGGAGGTCGGCCATCTCAGTGCCAACCTTGAGAATGTCAAGTGTAATCTGTTGTGGTGAGATGGCCACCCACACAAGATTGCCCGGAGGCCTGGCATAACATTGCTAGAGACTTCTCAGATGATAGATAGTCCAGGATGGCAGACGCCTTAGGGAGTAGGCCATGCTGTCAGGACAAATTCTGACTATGCGGGAAGTACAACAGGGCTCAGGTAAAACTGCTCAAACCTCAGCGGTCAGGGGAGCACTCAGGGAGAGGAGGGTTGTCATCCAGGAGCCCTCACATCCACCTCTGTAGCACCTGGGATTATGAGGAGTAAAGAAGAAAAAAAGAAAGAAAAAATAAATCCTCCCGAAGCCTGAGGAGACATTGCGACCTAAGACCGAGAAGTCCAGTGTGATACTGGGGTCTGGTCCTTGCAACCGGTTTGAGCTCGTCATAGTCAGATGGATTGAATTGGAGGAGAGCTGGAACGTTTGACAACTGAGTGTGAGGTGGACATAGGGGACCACACCCAACTAAAAGAAGCCCCCTCCGAAGATAATGCTGTGGCGTCAGACATGGAACAGGTGTAGACAGGGGAGTGAGACTCTGACACATGATGATGGGGGTCACTGCTCTGCTCTTTATCATTGTAATGGCTGGGTTCTCTCTAAAAGTTGCTTCCAGCAACGTCAACAGCATTAAAGTACAGAGGACCAGACACGCTGTATATGACCACCTAAGATA
Organism: Engystomops pustulosus; assembly: GCA_019512145.1. Lineage (NCBI taxonomy): Eukaryota > Metazoa > Chordata > Amphibia > Anura > Leptodactylidae > Engystomops > Engystomops pustulosus. The sequence continues at coordinate 4,922 of WNYA01001441.1, forward strand.
TCTGGGCCTGTATGCATCTTCCTGCGGAGACCCGTCTGACCACACTTGGGGCATCTCCGTGAGGCTGAGCGTGAGGGCGGTCTGGTCCTTCTTACGGTCACTGGCTGTGGAGACTCGTACGCCGGGGTCCGCCATACTGTTTAAACCACAGACAGACGGTGCACAGGCTGACGGAGGTCGCTATGGGGAGGTGCCTGTGCTAGGTTGACCACCATGGTAGGCGGCTCCGGCGAATCAACATCTATGGCCCACAGACAGTGACAGAGAGAATCCAGCTGTTCTGAGGTGAAGCATATCTTTTCCCTCTATCCCTGTGATAATGGCGGGTGATTTCAATGTTACCATGACATCAGGTGACACGGTCCTCGGGCAGAGCAGTGGTCAGAGACTCCAAAGTCCTAAAGAGCACTCATATCACAGGCCATCTGATGTGATGTATTCACCCTGTATGTAGGACCCCTAAGTACACCTACTCTTGTGCTGACAGACCAGCAAGATCGATATGGCTTTTGTGAGTCCCCTCGGACTGTTGTGGGATGAGCGAGAGAGTTCCCATATTCTGATCACCTGGCGTTATTTTTTTGTATGGGAGCCTCTAACCGCTCGGACATTGGTCGGGGTTATGGAGGCTCAATTCTAGCATCCTGGATGATGTTATTCCAGAATTGTATCCACTCCCTTTTTCAGAGACCAGCTCCGAGACATGACTTCTATGATAAATATCTGACTGGTGGGAGAACGTCAAGGAGGAGATCAGTCCCTCTTGAAGAGAACTGTCAATAGAAGGTAATAGTAAAGTACAGCCAGTATCTCAAGCTGCGGAGGAATGGGTCACTGTATTCTGCGGGAGGGGGGACAACAGAAAATTGACCGACTGAAGTCTGAAATAAGCAGTATCAGTACAGCCGCTACACTCCTGGTAATAGAAAGAGATTACGGAAAACTGGGTTGTTCCCATCCGTATGAAAATTGCCGGTACACGCGTGGCCAAGAAATCGATAAAACAGTCTCACTGACTCCCGGGAGTTTTACAGAATCTCGGGAGTATCCTGGGGGTGGTGAGATCCACATGCTGAGTTATTTCAGAGGAAGGTTTGGATAAAGAGAAAATGGCCATTCTTGGAGGCAACTCCAGGTCCTGACCTACGAATTTGGACTTTTCTCCTTTGACAGCAGGAATAACAGAGGAGGAGGTTAAAGAGCCATTGATAATTACATCTGAAGAGGCACCAGGTCTGATGGAAAACATGTAATTCTATAAGAAATTTAGAGACCTCTTGGCTCCAATCCTTGGTGGATGTGTTTACTAATTGTTTAGAAAATCACCTGAGCCTCCATCATGAGAGTGTCCTCCCTTATTCCTGCTGTCTAAAGGTAAGGAGCCTAGTGACATCAAGAACTGGAGCCGATCGCCCTCTGAATGTCGACCGTAAGATTCTGGCAAAGTCTGTTTTCTAGGTTAGTCTGTTTTGTCCCCGGCCTTGTTGGCAGGCCTCAGTACGGCACGGTAGAGAGGGCGTAACATCTCTTGGAGCAGTCATCTCGAAAGGGAGATGTTTTGAGAGATGTAAAGCCCTGAGGTGTGTGGAGTATGTTTATGTCGGACCAGGCTAGCCCTTTGACAGGGTTGACCACGATTATCTATGGGCCACTTTGTCAAAGTACGGTAATTCCGGCCAATTTATAGATTGGCTGAAAACTTTGTACAAGAGGCGAAGAGCTTTCCTCTGATCAAGGTTGGCAGGGGGACACTTTTGAGTAAGGCCGGGGTGCGACAGGGCTGCCCCCTGAGTCCACTGCTGTATGTGTTTGCCATAGACTTGTTTCTCTTCGGCGATCACTGCAGCGGTGGTGATTTTCAGGGGGTGCCGGTCCCCCATTGCTTGCCTTTGAAGGTAGTCGCCTACGCGGATGATGTGACTGGTGGTGATATCTGAACCTCGTGATGTGGATGTTTCTCAGCCATCAGAAGTTACTCAGAGGCCTCCGGGTCTCTGGTTACCTTGAGAAGAGTCAAGCTTTCGTGGACATTGGATACTGCTCCTGGCTGTTGATCTGCCACAGTTTCGCCAAGGCCTCCACCCTATTAAGATCCTTGGGGTGAAATTTGGGAGGGAATATATGCCAAACTAAATTGGGAAGAGAAGTGGAATCCGGAAAGCAAAGGTTCAGCGTAGGAAGAACTGAGCTGACCTATAGAAAAGGGTTACTCTTATGAAGACTTACCTGTCCCTGTCGTTCCTCTACGTCTCTGTCTCTTTCCCTTGCCAGAATCTTTCTCCGCTAGGCTCTTTAGCCTGTTCTTCCAGCTTTTGTGGGGGAACAGGCTGAACCCAGTAAAAAAAGGGATCACCACCTGCATGAGAGAGAGGGTGGACTGGATATTTTAAAATCCAGGGTTTTCTTTGACTCCATGTTTCTGAAATTTAATTTTGTTGCCTGGACTCAAACATGGTCCTCCTGTGGGTAAGTAGTGTCCGGGACTGGATATTGCCTTTTGCGAATCTTGGGTGCGAGGCGGCAGTCTCAGAGGGGCCGATGGACTCCTGCTTCCTCCCCCGTACCTGGAGTATGGTCTCAGGTGCATGAAAAAGTGGAGCTAGACAAACATTTTGGAGAGTAAGACCAGGAGGGACCTCTATACCAGTGTCTGTAGGACCTTTTCTTCGTTACAAGCAGCTCTGGGGACGCACAACGGCCACCCGCAGGATGTCTGAATTTCCTTAATTGGACCGAGCTTCCAGCCAAATTCTTGACATCTCCTGGTTGTCTCTGCATGGAAGCTTTTTGTTAGAGGAAATTAAATTCCTGAGTCTTTCTGATCGTTGTGCCCCTTGGATGTCAGCGAGGAGGAGACTATGGAGCACTTTACCACCGAGTTGCCCGGGAGGGAGGCGGATATGGCAGGGGTGTCCCCAGGCTGAATATACCACGTCTACAGTCCCTTAGATACCCTGAGATCATCTATGGGGTAAACACCACATATAACGAACATTGACCGGGGGACCATGTTACCTCATTATCACCATCATTAGTATTATCACTGGCACAAACCCGAGTCTCCATCCACAGCGAGACCTTCACCACGTGGCCGCAGTCCCACTTATTATGTCTGACTCAGGTGGATCAGATCCATAGAGATGGGAAAAGTATGGGAATAGAAAGTTTTTGGAGGACATAAGTCTTACTGATTGATCATGTTATTTTGTTTTATTTCTGACTTTTTTCCCCTTAAACCAGTGATGGCCTTAAGTTATTATAAATGGAATTATGATTTCTTGTAAATTCTGATCGAAGGTAAAATGTATTTGTGTTGTTTTTTTCTAATAAAATTGCCCCCTATGTACAAGAATATAACTACTCATAATACTGCCCCCCTATGTACAGGAATATAACTACTATATACTGCCCCCTATGAACAAGAATAATAACTACTTAATACTGCCGCCCCCTATGTACAAGAATATAACTACTATAATACTCCCCCTATGTACAGGAATATAATTACTATAATACTGCTCCCTATGTACAAGAATAAACTACTACTACTGCCCCCTATGTACAAGAATTAACTACTATAATACTCCCCCTATGTACAGAATATAACTACTATAATACTGCCCCCTTTACAGGATATACTACTATAATACTGCCCCTATGTACTGGAATATAACTACTATAATACTGGCCCCTATGTACAGAATATAACTACTATAATACTTCCCCCTATGTAACGAAATATACTACTATACACCACTGCCCCCTATGTACAAATATAACTCTACTATAATACTCGCCCCCTATGTCAAGATATAACTACTATAATACTGCCCCCTCTTTACAGGAAATACTACATAAACTGCCCCTATGTACGAATATAACTAATATACTTCCCCCTATGTACAAGAATATACTACTAATATACTGCCCCCTATGTCACATAATAACTACTATAATACTGCCCCCTATGTACAAGAATATAACTACTATAAATACTGCCCCCTATGTACGGGATAAGTAACTACTATAATACTGCCCCCTATGTTACAAGAATATAACTACTATAATACTCCCCCTATGTACAAGAATATACACTAATATAATACTGACCTATGTACAGAATTAACTACTATAATACATGCCCCCTATTTACAGAATATAACTACTATTATGCCCCCTATGTACAAGAATATAACTACTATAATACTGACCCTATGTACAAGAATATACTACTATAATACTGCCCCCTATGTACAAGAATATAACTACTATAATACTGATCCCTATGTAACAACATATAACTACTATAGATACTGCCCCCTTGTACAATAATAAACTACTATAATCTGCCCTCTATGTACAAGAATATACTACTATTACGTGCCCCCTATGTCAAGGATTAACTACTATAATACCTGCCCCATGGACAAATAACTACTATAATACTGATCCATGTAACAGAATAATACTATCAATACTGCCCCTATGTACAAAATATAACTACTATAATAACTGATCCCTATGTACAGATATAACTACTATAATACTGGCGCCCTATGTACAAGATAAAAACTACTATATACTTACTGCACCCTATGTACAAGAATATAACTACTATAATACTGCCCCCTATGTACAAGAATATAACTACTATAATACTGCCCCCTATGTACAAGAATATAACTACTATAATACTGCCCCCTATGTACAGGAATATAACTACTATAATACTGCCCCCTATGATATCAGTGAGCATCTTGCAGTATATCGTTGCTCTGTGTAGAGTTATTCCCATTGTGATGAATGCTATTATTTCAGTATCTATATGGTACAGGTGAAGGAGGCCGTCCTTGCACCCAGTGTATAGCGGTATTATGTATCTCTCATATGGACAGTGTTTCATTCTCCTGTGACTTGCAGTCATCCTCTATGGGAATCTTTCCTGCATGGACAGTATTAGAGATGCTGATGTCTGGAGTCCTATAATCTGTGATGTATTGTACAGCTCTGGCTAGGACTGTGTACAGAACCAGTATTACCAGGACCGGCCTTTGGGACTGGGGTCATTTTATTGTATTCTCCCCTGTGCAATCCTGCCATATATCTATAGACTTCTAGTCTGTGTGACCACCCTGGGGTCCCCAAACTAAGCTGTAAGCGGGACCCCCACCAATCAACTTTAAGACCGCCCTCCCCACCCCCCTCTCACTGATTCAGTACCTTCAGCTGCGGGAGGGTGGCCACCACGTACTTCCGGTAGCCCTCATATTGTGCGCAGGGGTTTCCCACCAGGTAAAGTTCTCGCAGGTGAATGTTGTGTTTCAGGCTCTGGACGCTGGACAGTTCCCCCACGAAATTCACTGTAAGATCCAACTTCTGCAGAGATTCACATCCTGAAGGAGGGAAATACACGGAGCTTCACTGCACAACTGCAACCCTTAACCCCTTAACGACAAGGCCCTTTTTGGTTTTTGGGTTTCCATTTTTCACTCACTCATCTTCAGAGATCTAAAACTATTTTATTTTCCCATGTACACAGCGGTGTGGTTGTTTTCTGCGTAACAAATTGCTCTTCATAGTGACGGGCTTTTTTATTATTCCATGTCTTGTACTGGAAAGCGGGAAAAAAATCTATATGCAGTGAAATTGGTGAAAAAATGCATTTGCGCCATTTTTGGGGGGCTTGGATTTTACAGCCTTCATTGTGACAGGTCCACTTCATTCTTTGGGTCGGTGCGATCACGGCGATACCAAACTTATATAGGTTTTATAATGTTTTCATGCATTTACAAAAATTAAAACCTCCGGTACAAAAAAAAAATTATTTTTTTTGCCGTCTTCTGACGCTAATAACTTTTTCATACGTCAGTGCACGGAGCTCCGGATGGTGTCATTTTTTGCGAGACTGTGAGGCTTTTTGATCACTTTTTATAAAAAAAATTTTTGTGCGTTGAAAAATGGCGAAAATGTGGCATTCTCGACTTTGGGGGCTATTTTCTGTTACAGGGGTTAAATGCCTGAAATAACCCATTATTATATTTTGATAGATCAGATATTTTGGGACGCGGCGATACCGAACATGTTTATGATTATTTCCTGTTTATTTATATAGATATCAGTTCTAGGGAAATGAGGGTGATAAGAATTTTTAGTTTTTTATTTATTTATTCATAACTTTTTTATTTATTTATTTTTTTTTACTATTTTTCAGACTCCCTAGGGTACTTTAACCCTAGGTTTTCTGATTGATCTTACCATATACGGCCATACTACAGTATGACAGTGTATGGGGATTTTACTGTCATAGCAACAGATTGTCGTTCCCTGATGACATCATAGGAAGTGACATTCAAAGCCAAGACTGCGGCACCCACGCAGCGGCACCGATCGTAGGAGTTACCGGTGGGTGTTTGCTGCAATATGCAGCAAAAACTCACCATGTATGGTGAGGCTCCAGCCATTGAGCTTTCTCCGAACACTTGCATGTGACATATTGATCTGTCACACGTTGTTAAAGGGAACCTACCACCACAAATCTACCTATAAAGGTAGATCGGGTGGTAGGTGGATCAATGGGAGGTGAAGATAGCCCTTTTAAGGGCTAATCCTCACGGCCCCGCAATTTTTTGGTAACTTTTCTGAAACGTTTATGCTAATTTTATTATGCGGCTACTGGGGCGTGGAGTAGCCGCATCTGAGGTTACACGAGGCGGCTACTCCACGCCCCGGTAGCCACTTTACCCCTCCTACTCACCATCTTCCAGCGTCCAACGATCCGGCAGTCTGCGCATGCGCAGAACAGCAGGCCCGCGCCTGCGCGGTCACTGCTCCGAAGCTGGGGCTGCACAGGCGCGAGTCTGCTGTTCCGCGCATGCGCAAACTGCAGGTTCGTCGGACGAGGGCTCGTAGCTGCGCGCCGAAGATGGTGAGTAGCAGGAGAAAAGGGGCTACCGGGGTGTGGAGTAGCCGCGCCATGTAACCTCAGATGCGGCTACTCCACGCCCCAGTAGCCGCATAATAAAATTAGCATAAACGTTTCATAAAAGTTACCAAAAAATTGCGGGGACGTGAGGATTAGCCCTTAAAAGGGCTATCCTCACGTCCCATTTATCCACCTACCACCCGATCTCCCTTTATAGGTAGATTCGTGGTGGTAGGTGCCCTTTAAGGGGTTAAAAGTATTCTCCAGGCAGACGGCTTATTAGAATAGGGTCCAAACCTATACTAATCTATACAGAAGTTGATGGATCCATCACTGTAGAATAGGAGTAGAGCTGCAGTAACCTGACATGGCCACTATACAGTGGATCTACTTTCCTGTAAAGCTTCCTGTGGACCAGCAGATGATTTGGGTGGGGTCTGGGTGTCGGAAACCACTATGGAAGTTCCAAACACTTGATTCTGGCCACCTACATGCACATGTAGCCTAAGGCTACTTTCGCACTGCGTTGCCCCCGCCGTACCGTAGCGCTGCTCACCCCCCCGCCCTCTCCATAGGAACATATAGCCCCCACGGTGCCGTACTACATGTCTACAGGTCCCCTAATCTTTTCAAGGGTTACGGAGCGGTACGTTTCCGCACGTAGGCTGCAACGTACCGCTCGAGGGCTCCGTGCGCCATTGCTGTCTATTGGGGGTCGTATATTTGCCCGTAGATCGTTTGGCTTGATATACGTCCCCATACGCCGTGTGGATGTAGCCTAAAGATGGCAATTTAAAACAACAACCGCCTTAATGATTGCAAACATGTACTGATCACTTACCTTCTAGATTTTCAATCTTTTCAATGTTGTTCAAGGCTAAATTCAGATATTCCAGCTTCTTTAATCGGCCGACGTTTTCTGTAATACAAAAATCAGGGTTCAGACAAAATCTGTGTTTTTAGATACAAGGTCACCCTCCGGCTCCCAAATTCCTGCTGGAGTCTTCTGTTACTTGACCCTTACAGAGGTCTATGGGTGACCTTGTAATGTATGAGGTCATGGGGATGTCTCACATGATGGGTGACAGCTCATACTCAAGCATGGAGATGACCACCCCCAGCCCTGGGTGAGCGCCCCATGGCCCGGATGAGCAGGGGTGATACCCAGGGCAGAATCCATAGTCCCCCATGGAACCTACGTGTACAGGACACGGACCTATCTTAGGGATGAGGTTGTTCTGGAGGTAGAGGATCTTCAGCTCTCGGCACCATTTGTCCAGGTGTTGGATCCTCTCCACATCTTGCTGGTGAAGGGATATTTCTTCCAAGGAGAAGATCTCGCAGTTGTTGTGCTCGGCTCGTCTGCGGATCAAATCTTCTGTGACTGTGAAATAAAACAGCAGCTCAGGAGACAGCGCAGTGTGAATGATGGCGAGGAACAGCAAGATATGTGATACTACAGCGGAGCCTGAGGTCAGGAGGGACGCACAGTCCTCCAGACATCCCTGTGTACAGCGGATTGTACATGAGCTGCTGTGTTAGATCTTTCTATCCACTGTGGGACTCTAATGAGCCTCAGGGGCTCTGGGAGGGAGTACTGTAGCTGCACCGGCTGTTACAATGAGCAGAGCAGATCTCCTCCTACACTACCTGCTGCTTCTAGATTACATGTGCAGATGGAGAGAGTTAAGGAAGGGGAGGCATGTTCATTGTAACAACATGAGAATCTGCAGCACAAAGGAGCTCTGGTAACAACCCCAAGCTCATAAGAATAATTGTAACAGTTGATTTTAGAAGGAAGAATGGATAAGAAATATAAGATGATCACCTCCAAAAAATTCTCCTCCAAAGTCATGTAATAATGAGCAGAGAAGAGTCAGAGATAAGTCAAGTTTAGAGGCTGCAGGGGGAAGAGTCGCTTCAGAAGCCTCTATTTTCTCTTCTGTAGCACTTACACACATGCTGCTTGTATCATTGTAAGGATAAGAATCTCATCTTTCAGATTCCATGTGAGCTACAGAACTGAAGATACAGGCAGTTAAAGAAATACGTTGGAAACACTTCAAATTCCTAACTATGGGGTAGAGTTATTAGGCCATTTACACATGTTCAAGGTATTTTTCACCCCGCACTAACCCCGCACACATTTACTATAGACCCCACTGGAAAAACTATTGCAGATATCTGCTAGATCAGACCGGGTCTAAATAATTCTGACCTGGCAGAGACTGCGCCCGGATCTACTGAGAAGAAGGTGACTCTATAAATATACGGGCACCAAAGTGGGGAATTTTAAGACTGGCGTTTAAACCGTCTTAATACATTCCCCGATGTCCTGAGATACTTTTATCGCTGGTTCAGTAGCACACAGAACCACAAGGCTGATTAATCTGAAAGATGAGATTCTTATCTGATATAACACCAGCAGCAGGTTTTTAGATGTTACAGAACCAAAGAAAGGCGGCGTCTGAGGCGACACTTCCTCTGCGGCCTCTAAACTTGACTCATCTCTGGCAAATCTTCTCTGCTCATTGTCACATGACTTTGGAGGAGATTTTTTTTATAGGTTATTGGGCATAAAATTCACATAAAAGAGGGAATTCTAGAAATGGCGTTTCATCCCCGACCTGAAGGAGCTGGGAGTTTGTAAATATATAAAATAAAAATGTAATAAATATGTGATCGGAGGGGTGATCGGGGGATTGCTGATGCTCGGGGTGCTACAATTTGGCAACTGAATTGCAGTACCGGCACCAACCATGGTCAGGAAAGGCGCTGTTTATGGAAGAACGCAGCAATGTTTTCTGACCTCTGGACAACCCCTTTAAAGATAATTGGGGGAGCAGTGTCCTGCTGCTGTTATCCCCGCGATCAGACGTCCTGCTGCTAGGTTTCAATCTCCCCACAGCGCCACCACAGGACATATGAGGTATTACACTTCCCACAAATTGCAAAACTACAACTCCCAGCATCCCCCGGCAGGTTAGGAAGCAGAATAGTGACCACTACTATTGCTCTTACTACAGAGTCACTACATTTATCTCTTCTTTGTGGAACTACAACTCCCAGCATGCCCTTACTATAAGAACTCGCAGTTTTAAGTGACGATAATAGCTGGGACTTGTAGTTCCACACCATAAAGGAGCGGCACAATGTATATGAGGATGTCTATCGGGGCAGATACTCACTGAACACCATGTCCGCGGCTGAAGACGCTTCCGCTCCGGTGTGTACGAGCGGCGAAAACTGATAGAAGCGGCTCTGTAACCAAGACAACGAAATAATACGGCGGGGGGGACGGGACGAAAAGCTTCAAATCGAATTATAAACCGTTCTATCCTGGGAGCAGCGGCAGGGGGCGCTGTGTACAGGGGATAATGTCACAACGAGCAGCAATGGAGAAGCGATCAATCTGCCGATCACGTTATCGCACACAGGAGGCTCTGAACGTCCAATTTGGAGCCTTACTAGGTTTTGATAGGTCATATGGGTTAGGGTCCCTGTGTGTACCTCAGGTCCCTTTACACTGGGTATTTTGACTTCCCAAAATGTTTCATTTGACTCCCCAAGCTTCTATCAGGGTCCCGTGCACACTATAAAGATGAACCTAAAAACTAGGAGCCAAAAAACTGCAAAACTATCATCAGTGACGACACTTAGACCAGTTTATTGCAAGGGAATAAACTTACATTTTTCGCACGCAGTAGTTTTGCCCAAAAACAACAATTTTTTACAGTTTCACGGCTCACTCACCACTTTTCCCAAAAATGTGACCCTTTAATTTTACCAAAATGCAAACATATATAAATTGTCTTCTGATATTTCCTCCTCCGGTGTTAGATATTGTCCCTGGAGATTTGTGTAATCAGACCTTTGTGTATGTTGTTAGTAGCAGCAGGACTGTGAACTATGGATTTATATTCCAGGTTTGTAGCTTCTCCAAGTGCACTGGGTATGTGTCCTTACTCTGCTTGACTCTGTGCTCTCCGCAGCCAGTCTCAGGTATTGTCCCTGGAGAGATGTATAATCAGAACTTTGTGTATGTTGTTAGTAGCAGCAGGACTGTGAAATATGGATTTATCTTCCAGGATTTAAGCTTCTCTAAGTGTACTGATGGTGTGCCCTTACACTGCTGTGCCCTGTGCTCTCTGCAGCCAGTGTTAGGTATTGTCCCTGGAGAGATGTGTGATCATAGCTTTGTGTAAGTTGTTGGTAGCAGCAGGACTGTGAAATATGGCTTAATATTCCAGGATTGTAGTTTCTCCAAGTGCACTGGTAGTGTATCCTCTCACTGCTGTGCTCTGTGCAATAAACTGCATGGAACTTGATGTACAGGCAAAACTTTATCCCATAGAAGAGAGAAAATAACCCAATGACGACCAGATATCTGTTAAAATATTTCTCTTTAATAAAGTGCAGCATAAATAATCTCTATCTGTGCATAATCTGATTAATCTCATGGCATCTATTAATAATTTCTGCATAATTAGGTGCTAAGGGAGGGGACACAAGTTAGATCTTCAGTATTGGACTGGAGGGGGGTCCAGCACCCCTGGAGATCAGATGTCCTCAGCAGCTCATACACATAGAATAGAACAGGAAGCAGACAGCTCCCTAGTGGTCACACAGCGTAACTGCAGATTTCCATTCATTTCTATGGGCGCTAAGCTGCAGTGACTCAGTTCAGCCACTGTATAGAGAACGGCGCTGCCCTCTTCTTGATCCATTTTCTGTTTATCAGCTGCTGAGAACATCTAATTTGCGATCCTTCGTATAGGGGACACCAAACACCTGCAGATCCTTATAGGTAGATGGATTAGTGTCCCAAATATTCCAAATACTTAAAAAATACAAAGAAACTACATTCTAGTTTACATTCATTGAGTATTTGCAATAGTTTTATTTCCTTCAGACGGAGACCGTGTGATTAATCTGCATCTGCCAAATTTCTGGCACAGTCTCAGGATTTGCCTTGGATCTTAAGCCAATCAGTCCAGTATGGAGAGGCAGTGCACTCCACAGCAATCAGAGCTCCTGATACCACTGCACAGCAATCAGAGCTCCTGATACCACTGCACAGCAATCAGAGCTCCTGATACCACTGTACAGCAAACAGAGCTCCTGATACCACTGCACAGCAATCAGAGCTCCTGATACCACTGCACAGCAATCAGAGCTCCTGATACCACTGCACTGCAATCAGAGCTCCTGATACCACTGCACAGCAATCAGAGCTCCTGATACCACTGCACAGCAATCAGAGCTCCTGATACCACTGCACAGCAATCAGAGCTCCTGATACCACTGCACTGCAATCAGAGCTCCTGATACCACTACACAGCAATCAGAGCTCCTGATACCACTACACGGCAGCCGCCAAATTGGATCAAGGGCAGGTTTTTCCAATGGGAAACACAGAGATTTTCCATAGATTCTCATGTGGGTTCATACTGATTGGATGCAGCACTGCCAGCTCTGATCAGCACCAGGGACAACACGTCCCACAGCTGTGCATGACAGGGAACGTTCCTGGTTGTTGTTGTAGCAGCTTTCTGCGTTTATAACTCTTGAACCACGAGAGATATAACAGATCTGATTGCGGCAATCGATTTCTGAGACAAGTCTGGTCTTTGATCCCCTACATGAGAACCTTCCTATTGTAAAAATTTATGAATGATTCCATATGGCGGCTTTTAAGATGGAGAAAAATTGGGAGTAATTGGGAGAGGCAGGGCCCTATAGAAGACTTCTGAATGGGGCCCCCCTTCCCCTTTTAAAATATATATATATATACAGTATTTGTATATCTGCATATGTAAGTTACAATCACACATATTTATATACACACATTTATGTACTTCTATACATACACATACAGCATATAAACACCATATACACACATACAGCATAATCATACATACAGTATATACACACACCATATATACATACAGCAAATAAACACCATATACACACATACAACATAAACATACATACATTATATACACACCATATATACATACAGCATATACACACAAAAATACAGTACCGTATACACCTATGCAGCATTTACACATCACATATACACACATATAGAGCATATACACATCATATATACACACACATATAGAGCATATACACATCACATACAGTACTACACACATATATACAATACCAGGCTATACACAGACATACAGAATATACACACTATACACACATGCAGCATATACACAAAATGCCAGGGCCCCCTTACACTGTGGGCCCCATAGCTGATGTTATGGCTGCTATCCCTTGTTACATCCCTATTCTAGATATAACCTCAAAGATAGACACCTCAGCCATGAGATTCCTATCTGATTATTTTTGAAATAAATGGAGCCTTTGGGCTTTTGATCGAGTAGGTAACCATATCGCCAAAAGTATGTGAACCCCATGTCTAATTATCGAAGTCTGGAGATTTAGCCCTACCCTGTGCAACCAGGTGCTAAAATTTACTGAAATATCCAGAGATAACCCATATGGATAGTACCAAAGAGCTCAATGACTTTGGGCCTGGCGCCATGCTGTAACACAGGTCAGTACCATAAGATGTCCGATCCACTACATAAGGTCCAGTTCCCTTTCATTACTGTTATCGTGAAGTGGTGGCGTCTAAAAGTAACAACAGCTCAGACATGAAGTGTCAGACCAAGCAAACAGAGCAATGATGCTAAGAGCTCCTGAAATACTCTGTGCTGCTGTTATTAACCCTGACTGGTTACACAATGACCGGCAGTCATTGGAGTCTTTCAATGTGATCCCCAGTCCTTGCATTAGGTCCAGGGGGACATGGCTGTCTTGGGACAAGTTGCTTAAATCTTTTCCACTTTTGAGTTTTCAGGTTCCCCTCAGACCGGCTGAGTGTGGGGGTTCAGCTGCAGAACCAGCGCTTAGTGATTCTGCAGAAAAATACAACTATCCAGGATACTCAATAAAATAATTGGGAGACTGCTCCCTTGTCATGTCCAGCTCCAGCCAATAGAGGGCAGTACATAAAGCAATGAAAGGTTAGTCTGCAGAACTGCAGCTATTGCATCTACATCTATGTGCACCCGAAGGATTGTCAATGCATTACTGCTACTTAAAGGGGTTGTCCAGTTTGGAAAATCCATTGTGCTAGAGGGTAGTTCTATAAAGCATCTTCATCCATAGGTCTATTGCTCTGGTCTATCCTTCATTCCACAGATAACCCATCTATGTGAATGGACACTGTGTAATACTTAATCTCCCCTCTGGGGGTGCTGCCCGCAAACCATTGATTAGCTCCTATGGATCCCAAATGATCACTGATGATCCTAGTTCATCACCATATTTACAATAGACCCTAAAAAGTAGATATTCTCCAGAATGGACAAACCCTTTAAGCATCTCCAGTAGACCTCCACTACTTGGTGTAATAATAATCTACACACTTATATAATAAATACAGTATGGCTGCTTTCTGATACAAACAGGAGCAGAATGTATAGGACACATTGCAATAGTTGTATTATGATGAAGTGTCTTGGAGTGGAGGCTCTGATTCTTCTTAGGTGATGACATTTTCGTAGTCTAGAGACCTACAGGAACAGGGAAAAGTTAGTCTTACACACCACATAGGTGACTAGCGCCTAAACTTATGTGGGTCCGCCAGATAAGATTATTGTGAGAGAAAATTATTCATCAACCCTTAGGAATCAGACCCTCGTAGACTCTAAATTGGGTGGTCGTCTTCTGGATTTCTGAAGCTAATTATTGAATTAGAACCTGAGCCCATCGGAGGATCCTCAGGGACTCGGGTGGGCCAGTCCGGCACTGGGCGTGGCTACATCTACTATTGGTTCCCAGATCACGCTAGAGGAGTGACCATGCCACACTGTGCTACCCCCATATGGTAAATCTGATTTTGTGTCTAGGAAAGAAGAGGACTCCAAGGACATCTCCAGTCTCACCTCTCACCCCTGAGCTAGGACTTCCACTATTACCCTAAATAGGTAAATTCATATCTGTCATGGCAGCCTATTTTCAAAATGTCCCGTATGTGTCAGGAATAATTTTCATAGATAGTCCTTAAAGGGGATGGGACTTGTGAAACCCAACTAAAGTCTAAGGTCCCATATTAGTTTAGAGAGAAGGCTAGTCCATCCATCATTCATGAGTGGGACATAGATATCCCTTTTTCGGGGCTTCCCGGACAGTGATCGGCTAGTGACCATGGACCAGAGCATCAGTTCTGTTTTGCCAAGAGTAGAGCTCATTTGCATATGACTCCCAAAATCAGATGGACCCAGGAGGAGCCAATAAACCATTCTTCAAGGCTCTTTAATAGGTCGAACATTGACTTACAAGTTAGGTGCAATATACCTATAGGTGGCACTAGAGAGCCTGTGATTTTCACTTTTCACATTGTCCCTACATCATCCTGATCTCAAGGAGGAAAAATAATGAGAGTGACGTGACACATATAGATTATATACATACCTGACCCACCACAGAATCACATAGAGCAACAAGAGAGATATGAAGATAAAGGTGAGGTCCGTCCACCTGCTCCGTCTGGTGTCATCTGCAACACAACATACAAAAATGCATAGTAAGGAGACCCCTTAAAGGGGATGTCTGGAATAGATATATGAACAATAGCAGCGGAAGATGCAAAATAAAACACATCCTATATTCTCCTTCCCTCCACTCTTATGTGTGGCTCCTGGTGTTCCCGATCTCGGCCTCTCCGCACCAGGCACATATTCAGACAACCCCTTTAAGAACAAGGCCTTTTTGGACCAAGGCCCTTGCCTAATTTTTATTTTTTTTATTGATGCACCCCAAGAACCATGACTTTTGAAATGAGGGCCTGATTACTGAGGGATGGGTAGTATTTTCTAACAGAACTCTTTTTAAGAAACTAATAATTTATCAATAATATTTTAACTCTTTCTATATGGGGGAGATGTACAGACTGCAAATTCTGCCTTTGATTTTTGCATTGTAAATTTTAAGTCTTTGGACACCAGAACCTGTACAGTGGATGAAGCTGAAAGCTGAAGGTACCGTCCATTATACTGTATAGTGGCGGAGCTGTGGAACTGCAGATTAGCTCCTATACATTTGCATGGAAGCTGCAGTACACCAGGCGGCCACTATGCAGGGAAAGGAGCTTTCTGATTCCAGATTTGTCATTAATAGTAAAGGTGCAATAACAACCCTATAACCTCCCCCTCCCCCTTCCCATCAAAACATTACATCAGAACAGCCAATTGGGGGCTGCAGAAGTTGTTATAAAGGGGGACAGTGACGTTATTTTAATAATTTTGCGTTGAAGCAGTGTATGAAGTGGACTAACCTTTACATTAAAGGGGTTGTCTGTTTTTTCATAAAACAGCTCCTCTCCTGACCATGGGCAGTGCATGGATAGCTCCATTCATTTCTATGCAGTCCAGCTGCAATACCAGGAACAACCTAGGTCAGGGGTGGCGCTGTTTTCATTTTTCTAGCACCGGACAAATCTATGAAACTTTAGAAAACTATACAACTGGATATTGCAATGTCGTACAGCATCTGCTAGAGGGCAGCACTAACAAGCAGAGGGCCACTTACCTACATCCATACAGACACTGTCTATAGCTGGGGTCAGGGTTGTAGCCAAGGAATCTGAAGAATGTCTTTTTACAAGCCGCCTCATAGTTGGTCTCCAGCTGCTCATCTCCTGTGAGAACTGACACGTATCTGCGTCTGTAGAAAACAACTCGTGTAAAACTCATAGAACACGGGGTTAGTGGTTGGGATCGTACACAGATGTAGCAGAGCTGAACTCATACAACCCAGGGGTGAGATCATAATGTAGATTTTCACTGAATTATCTCAATTGTTTTTTTCCGGCCCAGCAACAGCACCCGGCTTCCCCAGGCAACTGCTGGAGCCCAAAGGTGCTAGAGGGGCCCAATCTTACACCAAAAATAAATTTTGGCCCCCTGGATCGATTGAATTAAGGCACTGGTACAAATTATCACCATCCCGTTCCTCATTGTGGTTTATGAGGTGAGGGGGGAAGGTGTGGCCTGTGACGGGACGGGAGTTTTCTGTAAAGCTGCCACTAAGGCTCGGTCACCCAGGGGCTTACTTCTACCTGGAGCCGGCCACGGTTTTCTTGATGCAGGAAAGGAAGAGTTAAATAACAAACTCAGCTCTGCTAAATATCCTCAATACTGTATGTTATAGCTCGGATGCAAATGAGCATTTTTCTTAGAGGAAATTTCCCATCAAAATCCATCCTGATAAACCAAGGACATTACTCATAGATCCAGGCACCGGGACTGTGGTATCTTCTTATATGTGTTATCCATGGCTCCTTCCTTCTGAAATCCACTTTTAAAATTATGCCAATGAGCCTGAGGCTCCTCTGTGAGATGACTATACAGACTGTTACACTGTCTCAGCCTTCCTTTTAAAAGGTGATATTAGAAGGAATGAGGCCAGGGATAACAAGTAAAAGAAGATACCAGAGTCCCGGTCCCTGGATCTATAAGTAATGACCCTGGTTTATCAGGATGGATTGTGATTGTAGATCAGTTGCAGTATATGCTGAGCTGTATCCGCTCCATGACTGATCTCTATCTTCAAAGAAAAAAAACAAGTCCTCGTAGCTGCAGAGATGTGTAATCATACCTTTGTGTGTGCGTTGCTCTAACTACTCCACCTCCGTCCTGCTCAATGCAAAGAGCTAAGAGCACAGCAGGGTGAGGACACACACAGACATACAGTGGGGCTTATTTACTGAGGGTCGCGGATCGCATTTTCGTCGGACTGTGCGCTGTTTTTGGGTTTTGCGTGACTGTGACAAGTATTTAACAGGGGTTTGCGCTGGGATTGTGTCGCATGCGATCGGATTGTGGCCCCCGGCTTTCATGCAACAGAAATCCATCCGACTGATTCGGACTGAGCGCGGGATTTAACTTTCAAATTGTGTCGTAAGCCCAAGCACTTACATGCACCAGGAAGAAGAAGGTGAACTCCGGGGACCTGAGCGGGGAAGTGACACATGCAGGATATCGGACGCACGATCTTAGTGACTCCCCGCACAGCGCATTATACACAGACAATGCACTTACATGCACCAGGAAGAAGAAGGTGAACTCCAGGGACCTGAGCGGGGAAGCGACACATGCAGGATAGCGGGTGCAGGATCTTAGTGACTCCCCGCACAGCGCATTATACACGGACAATGCACTTACATGCACCAGGAAGAAGAAGGTGAGCTCCGGGGACCTGAGCGGGGAAGTGACACATGCAGGATATCGGGCGCACGATCTTAGTGAATCACGGCAGAGTTCATCCTCGTCGGACAGTCCGGATTGGGGATTGCGCAGGGACCGTGTAAGTAAATGTGCTCCAGTGTATTCATACAGTATATTTAAGCACCTACCTTTATTTACGTACAAGTATCCACCACAGGAAAAGCGATTGAGCTGCTCGTCGTCTTTGTTCTTCTCTTCTAAATACGGAAGGAACGCTGGGAATTAGGTGGTTTATCATTTCACGGATTTTCCGCAATGCGTTTTATACATCACTGAATATGAGCCATAAATTATATAGATACAGATTATATCCCTCAGATGTTACTTTGGGTTATTACATTGGCGCTGGGGTTGTTCTACAATTAGGAAATTCTGGGAGAAGATTCATTCAAAAATAGAGGAACAGCTGAATCTATCGATTGACTCTCCGAGTCTGAGAGAAAAGAATTATAACAATTTGTCATTTGACCCTTTTGGCTGAGGTGCTAATAGCTAGAGGTCAGAAAAACTCCCCCTTCATTGACACATTGGGGCTCATTTACTAAGGGTCAGAACGCTGCACTTTCATCGGGTTTCCCGAATATTTCCGTTTTGCGGCAAATTTCCCCGGGATTTTGACGCACGCTATCGTATTGTGGCGCATCGGCGCCGGCTTGCACAAGACAGAAATTGGGGGCCGTGGCCGTCGGACAACCCGACGGATTCAGACAAACTGCGGAATTTAAAAAAGGTTTTGTGTCGCAAGATCAAGCACTCACATACACCGAAGAAGGTGAACTCCGGCGGACCTCAGCGCAACAGCGACACCTGCAAGATATGGGGCGCATGATCTTAGTGAATCGCGCCGGACCCGAATCCTTGTCGGACAACGCGCCGCAGGCTCGCGACGGGACCGGGTAAGTAAATCTGCCCCATTGGGGCACATTTTGAGAGGACATATCATGCTGGAAGAGGAAGAAATAAAGAATGGGGTGAATTGCAATTGGGAAAAATAAACGGGCGTACAGAGCACAGCAGTGTGAGGATACACATTGGATGTATCAAGAAAAAAAAACTTTACAAAACTCTACAATGCGCCATGGGTGTACACAAACGTAATGGAAAACACAGTCTCCATAGACGTCTATGGTACTGGTCACGGTGCGGCGAGCACACGCTGTCTCATAGTAACATGATCGGAAAAATACAGGACATGTGTTATATTTTGCCGTATTACTGCGCATGCGGCACAATTCTCTATGGAAAGGGGAGGGGTGAGGAGTGCTCGTCTCTCCTCTCTCCTGCACCCGGCTGGATGCCATCCGTGTGCATGAGGCGTCAGGCAGCACCTACTATAGCTACAGACCCGATACAATTGTAATAGTAGAATCCCACCTTTATCCGTGTTGTATGAGGTTCCAGGGGGCACAGGATTTGCTGATTTTTCCACATTGTGCTCAGGTTGTAGCGTCTTGGTAGAAGGGCTGGCATGATGCACAGTTGTTAGGTATTGTTCTGGATGAAAATGATCTATATTTGTCAAAAAGCAAATAAAAAGTGTCGAAAAAATTAAAATAAAAACATTTGGGGCTTATGAAGCTTTACACACAATGGAGGGAAGTTACTAAAGTGGCGTCAAGTTAAAAAACATGGCTGTTTAAATCCAAAAACAGCGCCTCCCCTGACCATGGGTAGTGTATGGTATTGCAGCTAAGCTCTGTTTCTATACAGCTGAGCTGCAGTACCAGCACTAACCATGGGCAGGAGTGGTGCTGTTTTTGTATTAAAGCAGCCATGTTTTATAATCTCTGGACAACTCCTTTAAGCTTAATATGCACAGATATAGTCATATATTTCATGCAGTCTTGTTGTCTTGTCAATCAAAAGGTGGGGCTTATCGTGAAAAGGCTGAGCTTATTGTGAAAGGGCAGGAGTAAGGGTGAATGGGCAGGTCTAAAAAGGAAGGGCTTAGTCTGAAAGGGTGGGGCTAAGAGTGAAAGTGCAGGGCTTAATATGAAAGGGTGGGGTTCAGTCTGAAAGGGCAGGGCTAAGAGTGAAAGGGCAGGGCATAATGTGAAAGGGTGGGGCTTAGTGTGAATGGGTAAGGTTTAGTCTGAAAGGGCGGGGCTTAGTATTAAGTGTCTATTCAAAAAGTTCTAGAAGTTTCTGCCATATAGACAGGGGATGTCCCTTGGCCTTCACGAATCCTTGAGATTTCTGGGCTGATCTTAAGACTGTAGAATATCCGCTCTCCAATAACATTTATGTCTTATATGCAAAATGCAATTACTATTCCCCTACCGTTATGTACATGCTGGGAGGAACATCCAGGAGACACATGCTCATGATCTGGCTCCGGTATTTCTTGGAGAGCACACGGATTGGTGTTTCCTGAATCACAAAAGTCTAGATTTTCTGCAGGAAAAGAATTACAGATAATGAAGACTGTGATCCAAAGCAAACAATTCCCAGGCCCCGAAAACTGGTCAAAATGACCAGACCCTCATGTTGGGGGTTTGGTCAATGCTGAGCTGAGGAGAGGTCAACCCATGTGACAAGTCTTCCAAAGCAACACCCAAACCCTTTCTAATATCACCCCCAGGGGCCCCCGAATAGCAGCATGGAGCCCAGGAGCCCTAGCAGGGGCGTAACTTGAGGGAGTGCAGAGGTTGCGGTAGCACCTGGGCCCAAGAGGTTTAGGGGGCCCTTATGGTGTCACTTTCCCATATGAGAAGACTATTACTATAAACCATACATTATAGTCGGGGGTCCGGCACAGACTTTGCACTGGGGTCCATCAGCTTCTAGTTACACCACTGAGCTTGGGGAGCCCATTAGGTGATGGATATGCTAAACTATACATTATAGCTGTTGGCCAGATACAGATTTTGCATTGGTGTCCAGCAGATAAGCGTCTTATTGTTGGGGGTCCTGCCACCACTCTGGTGATGTGCCATGTCCACCATGAAGGGAGTCACAGTCCATATAAAGTCTATTTGATGGATGAAGATAACTAAGCCTTGTACTCGTCCACCTCCACCAGCCCCATAGAGATGGATTAGAGTGATAGCGTCTCAGGTATCAGACACCTATCCTGTAGGAGCGATTAGGCATATATTATGATTGTTGAATCATAAAAATAACCCCCCCCCCCATGAGAAAATTCTTCAAACGACTAAGACAATCAAGAATAATACCGGAGCTGCAATTGAAGATTCGCTGTATCGCAAGAGGTTCGAGGTCGTTCATGTCTTCAAACTCAGTTGGATGTCCATCATTTGTGAGATCAAGACGTCTTTGGGCCAAGGTCTTACGCCTCTTCCTAAAAATTCTAAACAAAAGACTTAATAGTTTAGAAACTTGCAAATTAATCGACAATCTCAATTTTTAGATTGCACCACCAGAAGGTCAATGGACCCTCTTTGGAGTCTTTGTTCTTGTCTGGACCATCATTGGTCAAATCCATCAGAAACCAAAAAAAATGACTGCACAGTGTTGTACAGCATCCTGGATCTCCAATCTGGTGAAACTAAACTTCTACATCTGTCATAAGAGGCCCACAACTAGACCACCGGCCACGTATCGACAGCATAAGACTAAGCACTGGACAAAGGCACAACTAAGAGGACCCAGGAGCTCTATGAGGTCCATACCTCTTATATAGATACATAGAGACCATTCAGAACCTTTTGTTCTGGCCATGGGTCCACATACACCTTGAGCTGGTCCATCACTTACCTTACCATGTTCTCCTTGTAAGACACTGTGCATTGTGTAGGACTGAAGGATACGTTGCCCAGATCATCCCAGCAGAAGCTTTCTTCATCACAGATGTAGTAGCCATTGGAGAGCAGGCGGAGGCTGTGCCGGGAGGGACTCATAGTTACACCTGATGGGATTGGGGGGCCATTGCTAGGAGAGCCCATGGTCAATGTATCAGAGGCATCCCTGTGAGATAGAAGGAGGTCAGTATCCAGTAAATGGTAGATCTGTATGGATCATTAAAAGAATTCCAAAAATATTGGGTTTGTAACATCAAGATTGCGAACTGTAAAAAAATATAGTGCTCTACAAGGACTCCATCTGAAAAGGAAAGGGATAAAGGACCCAACCTCAACAGAGCAGGGATAAAGGACCCAACTCAACAGACCAGGGACAAAGGACCCAACCTCAACAGACCAGGGATAAGGACTCAACCTAGAGACCAGGGAGGAATACTAGTTCACTGTCATATGGGTCACTCATCTATAATATTTACCGTGAGCAACGTCCAAAGAGCCTGTAAGGCAGAAGCGCTATCTCCTGGAAGAGGGAGGAGTCTGCAAGAAGAGGAAATGGTAAGTACCAAGTGACATCACAGAGAGCACTAGATAATCATCTGGACGTACATGTGACATGTGTATTGCCAATCTTGTTGATTTTGTTGGTAGTAGTGAACAATTGATTTATGTTTCAGGATTGTAGCTGGACTCGGTGCACTGAGAAGTGGGTTTTGAAGCACAGCAGTGTGAGGATATATCTCTAATGCAATGGAAAAAGATACAATCCTGGAATGTAAATCAATGATTCACACAAAGGTTTAAGCCCCTCTGCAGGATTGCGGTCAGATTCCCCTAAAAGGAAAAGTATAACCAAAAATGTACCTATTTTTATCAGGTTTTTTTCCTTGTCACTACCTTGTCAGCAGCTTTTACCCAATTAAATTTGTAAAACCTCAGTTACAGGATGAAATTTCCTTTTCAGAATTCCCTCCTTTATGTGAGATCTCACTCTTTGCCTGTAAAACATCCTCAAAGTCAGGGACAAATGAGAGAGAGAGAGTCATTATTTGCTGGATGAGTCACGTTTTAAAGGCTGCATGGGAGCTTCACTTGCAGACGCCCCTATCTTTCATGCTCTATAGCAATTAGCAGAACCATGTTGCATATGTAAAGATAAGTGTATACATCGTTCATCAGATTGCACCATTTGTGGTTTTGTGAGCTAAAGAACGGCAGATACAGTCAGTTAAAACATAAATGTGGGCTCCAGTATTTCTTTCTGCCGTATCTCCAGTTCGTGCTACAGAACCAACAGCCTGAGCCACCCAATCAGTTTCGCACATTGTAAGTGCTGCCCAGTTGTAGTTAATGGAGAAAGAAAGGGACTCCTAGCGCTCATAGATCGCATCCCTGATGCAAGGAGTCCCATAGTCTCTGGTCTTTGAAACAGATCCTTATGTGTCGGCCCTCGTTAAGTTTCCCACAGAGCGATGTCTATGAAGATTAAGGCTTAGCCTGGAGCTGTCTGAGCCTGCTTGGCCATCCTGTAGAACTGACAATGACCAAGTGTATGGGGAAGATAAAAGTGATGGCCACATGAATGCGTCAGCCTAGTCTGTATCAAAAGGCTCACAATCAAACATCTAATTCCCAGGCTTTCCGAATGGCATCATGTTAGACTGCGGGAAGTTTCATGGAATCTGGATCGGGCTGTTGGGGGTGCTGGTAGTGACAGTCATAGGGTTGTGCATCTGCCCAGCTTTCGATTAGGCACAATGTGAGGAATATTTGGATGGAGAATTTCTAGTATTTGTAAAACAGAATATTGTAAACGTACATTAAACAGTTCTCTAACATTCTAAAGGCTTCTATTTAACTCTCATGATTTTAAGATCTCGTTACTGTCAGTGAATGCAAATATTTTTAAAAGGAATCTACCATCCAAATCTTCATGGAAAACACCAGGGCACATTAGTCATAGATCCAGGCGCCGTTGCCGGGGAATCTTCTTAATTGTAATCATGGGCCCCTTCCTTCTAAAAGCAACTATGTATAATTATGCTATGAATGTAAGAGTATGGTGGTTATCAAGCCCTTCCTGCTGCTAGCTCATAGGGATGTTACACTGTGCTGAGATTCGTCTACCACAACCCCCCAGCCGGGCCCCCTATCCTTCCTCTGCCTGTGTACTCTAGCAGCTAAGGGAGGGGCAGGGCGAGAGAAACCTGATTCTTACATGTCACAACGTGATATGAAGAATTGAAAACTACCACTAAAGCCGGCCTATGTAGATACCAAGTTGATTTAAACTAGAAACCATCAGCATTGTAGTAACCAATACGCGACTGAGGCCAGGTGTTATGTATTGTCCCTGGGAGATGAGTAATAGACCTTAAAGGGGGTTCTAATTTCACGCAAATTAATATTTTGTTTTCATGATTACAAATGTATAAATTTTCCAGATACTTTTTCGTACTCAATTCTCGGACAGTTTCAGTTTTCTCAGCTGCTGTCATCTATAGAAACCTGAACATGGTGGCACACAGGTGACACGGTCTTGTATTCCATAGAGGGTAAGTAGAAATTTGTAGTGTGATATGGCCGTGCACTGCATGTGTAACGATGGTCAGATTTCTGTCCACTGTGTTTCCCCCCAACTCGGGAAGAACCGTTCGTCATGGGTCTATTTAACACCCCCTCCGACGCATGCCATAATAGTACGGTACGCGTTCGGGTGCCGGTACCTGGAGAGGACTCACGGGCAGAGCCCTCTCCATAGCCGGTAGTCTTTGCTGTTTGACAGCCTCGGGTCTTCAACCGAGGCTGTGTCTCGTTTAACCCATTCCTACAATGTGCGATCATTTAATGAATGAGGTGGAAAATCCCCATATACTTGACCATACAGCAGTATGCAGTATGGTAGGATCAATCAGACAACCTTAGGTTTAAGTACCCTAGGGAGTCTGAAAATAGTGAAAGTAAAAATAAAAAACGTAAAAAAAATTATAATAAAAACATAAAAATTCAAATCACCCCCTTCCCCTAGACGAAGTCATTTAAATAAATAACAGCAAGAATCATAACCCATTAGGTATTCTGCATCCAACAATGCCCAATCTATCACAAATATAATACTCCTTTACACTGCCTGTAAAATGGCACTTTTTTACCCTTTGAAAAATATTAAAAATTAAATAAAGTGATCAGAAGTCCTCCAGTCCTCAAATATGTAGCTGAAAACATCATCAAAAGTGCACAACATGCCACACCCACAGCTCTTAAACTGAGAATGAAAGTATTAGCGCCAGAAGATGGCAAAAAAATTAAAAAAATTTGGACGCAGAGTTTTCTTTAATTTTTGTAAATGTATATGAAAACATAAAAAAAACTATACAATTTGGTATCCCGTGATCGCACCGATCCAAAGAATACAGTAGACTTCATTTGGGGTGCACACGGAAAGTCGTAAAAATCCAAGCCCACAAGGAAAACGGCGCAAAATGCGTTTTTCACCCTTTTCAACTGCATTTGGAATTTTTTTCCGTTCCCAGTACAGTGGCCTGGAATATTCAGTACCGCCACTAGAAGTGCAATTTGTTCTGCAGAAAACAAACCATCACACAGCTCTGTACACGGAAAAATAAAAAGTTTATAGATTTTTGAAAATGGGAGTGAAACAATGGAAAGGAAAGCGCATTTTAAAATTGGAAAATAGAAGCATGATGGAGCGGGTTCCGGGGGTGGGGGGATTACTGTCTTCTTCACACCGGCCACTCCCATTGGACTCAAGGGACACTGTCTGTAGAGCGAAAAGTTAATTTTTCATCTAATTTTTCTTTTGATCAGAAAAAGCAGCTTTTATTATAAAAAAACACTCTGGCAATGTTCACACATATTCTAGTGGGACATGGAGGAGCCAGAAAATGGGCTCCGGTGCACAGGTTTCCCTTTAATGTTTAGCATGGCTAGCCTTCAGTGATTGATGGTTCTGTTACAAGTATCAGTGCAGGCAAAACTCTGTGGGCAAAAAGCAGCAAGTGCAAATTACCTGTGTTGTGCTGGAATTACCTACACTGATACATTGTAACAAAATGTGCTGTGAAAAGTACTGGGTGAGGACACATCTTCAGATCATCATAATACACACATAATGTTGCCTTACCATATGAGCGGCTGGACATTGGGTCGTTTCAAGCGGCTTGTGTTCCAGCTCTCCTTCCAGAGTGATGTCATAGTGGAGTGTTATGACATCACTGATGATAGATGTTTCCTTATACATTCTGCATAATCTGCTCCAGTATATTATTAGCATTGTAGAAGCCACAGGCAGCCGCAGGGCGTATATTACAGGCCCAAACTATGGGTCATCAATGGGTCCATCTCCCATCACCATCACTGATCAGAGTATTGAGGGAGACTTGTCAAGAGCTGCAAAGTCAGGTTCTCTGGTTCCTCTGCAGTACAGAGCTGCAATACCAGACACAGCCACTATACAATGTAAGCAGGGGCGTAACTACAGGGGCAGCTGCTATGGGGCCCACAGTGTCAGGGGGCTCCAGCATCTGGGGTATAGGGTGTTTATTGGGTGTGTATATGATGTATGTGTGTATATTCTGTATGTATGTATATATAGTGTGTGTATATGCTGTATGAGTGTGTGGCGGGGGTATATACTGTGTGTATGTGTATATGCTGTATGTCTCTATATGGTATTGTATATATCTATCTTTGTATTTGCTGTATGTGTGTTTCTATGTGATGTGCATATGCTGTATGTCTGTGTATATGATGCATGGGTGTATATGGTACTGTATGTATGTGTGTATATTCTGTATGTATGATACATGGTGTGTTGTTATCTGTATGGTCTGTGTGGTGGTGTATTTATACTGTGTGTGTGTACATGCTGTTGTTTGGTATATGATGCATGGGTGTATATGGTACTGTTGTATGTGTTGATTTCTGTATGTAAGTATATATGGTATGTGTGGATATGCTGTATGGTTGTGTGATGGGTGTGTATATTACCGTACGTGTGTGTTTGTGTATGCGCTGTATGTCGTTTGTTGTATTGTATGTACTATCTTGGTTTTTCTGTATTGTGTTGCATATGGGATGTGCATATACTGTATCTCTGTGTATATGATGCATGTTGTGTACATGGCACTGTTGATTGTGTATGCTGTATTATCGTATTATGGTGTATTAGTATGTATGTACTGTGTTGATGTACTCACATGTTATACAACATATGTATATTTTTATGGGGGAGGAGTGGGGTGCATTTCAGAAGTCTGCTATGGGGCCCGCCTCCTTCTCGTTACCCCGAATAAGACAACAGCTGCTATCAGAATAGTCTGATATGATAAACAATATCCATCAGTAGGGATCTGACAACCCAATTGCCTCCTAAACCAATACCATAATATTGGGAGTCTATATAGTGTATGGAGGTGGTCAGCAGACCCGCCATCCAGAGTGTAGTGGCCATGTAGGGACTAAGAGCACTCATTCTGGCATTGTCACTACACAGCGGATGGAGCTTTGGTTATTTCTGGTGCGTGGCTCCTGATCTCGGGGTGGAGGTGCAAGTGTAAGCCACCTCCCTCAATTCGATATGGATAATCTATCCTAATGATCAAGCATTAATCAATCTAAACCGTGAGAACCCCTTTAATTCAGTATGAATATAGCCAGGTTATTGTAGGTAATCTGGCCAATGTAGCCACTGGTAGTACCTGGGATACCCAGGACCTAGTTACATGTCTGCTCCTCGCTTTACGGTCACTAACAATGATCCTTACATTCTCTAGCCAGTGTAGACTGGTGCCTTAGGCCCACCAGAGAATCAATCTGGTGAGCAAACTCTCAATCCCCAGGAAATATACTCAGGCCACAATTGTGATATTTTCTGATGGACGCCTCTGGGTTTCGGATGGTAGACCAGGGCCACGCAGGATCTCTCCTGGTACTATGAGTCGGTGGGCGGTCCGAACGCTGCACCACAGTACCCATCACGGATCAAATTACCATTTCCCCTTATATGGACGTGACATCATTGGGGTGGCCGAGCGCACACCGTGAAGAAGTCCGAGCTCATGATCTGTAAAGAGATAGGTTACTGTACTAATGGGGAATAGCAGTGTGTATCCATGCAGCATACATATCCTCCCACATTGCATGCGCACACTTTTGGCACTGGAACTGCCACTTATATGGATTTGCACCAGCCCACCCCACCGTTGGAAAAATTTTTGAGTTGACAATTAACATATCACAATTGTTGTGTTGGATGACATGTAATAATCTGGCATGGGATGTGGAGATCATTGAAACTCATGGCGGTCTAGTGATTCCACAGCGGGGGGTGGGGCGGTCTTATTCTATATTTATATTATTTATGAATATGGAAAGTATCTGCCCCCCTGGTCTGTGCTCCTGGTGTTCACCTTTCCTGATGTCTGAAGGTCACAGCTTTCTCTTGTATCAGAGACTGGAGGCACTTAGAAGTATTCCTGTCCTATCTCAAGCACTTTCCAAGTGCCACCCTGAGGTCAGCGTTATGGCGCCAACATGGGGTCCTCTGCTGCTGTCACTGTAAAAAGGCATCTGTGGTTGGCACATGTAATGTGGGCATTTATGGCTGGCATTGTTATACAGAGGCTGACACAACATGTCATTTAATCAATGCTGTTGACATAGGAGGTAACATAAGGGCATATGGGGCATGGCATACTCATGGGAAGTATTTCTGGCTGGCATAAGTTGGAACAAGGGCATCTGTGGTTGGCACCTGCTGTAATATTGGGGATTTTTTGGCTAATGAAGATGTAGTAATGTGTGTTGTGGCTGTCATTGTGCATCTGTGGCTGGCAGAATAGGTAATGTGGGTCATATGGGGCCGGTATTGGCAGAAGTGGCAGAAATGGAATTAGTGGCTCTTTTGGTGGCATCTGGGGCTGGCACTGTTAAGCCACAAAACTCTGGTTAGCACAAAATGTAATGTCCTGTGTCTGTTACTGGCCTGGGCATTAATGGCATCTCTGGCATCAGTATCTGGGGAAGAGGAGGTTGGCACAAAATGTAATATTATGCATCTTGGGTTGGACCAAGCTACAATGGGGGCAATCTGTAACAGGGGCTGATGTAGGGAATAACAAAGGGCAAATGTGGCTGGCACAGTCTGTAAAGAAGGCATCGAGTGAGGCTGTCACTGGAAGGCGGCACAGGGATAGGAGTAGCAATGACTCTGCTCTGACACTTGAGACCCTCATCACCGGGAGGAATTCCAGCAATGTGAGCCGCTCCTTTAAGAATAACAACTGGAGGCTGAGAATAACCATAGAGCTCAATGGGAAGCAGAAAATGTAGGAATTCTGTTCTCCGCTCTGCCCTGGTTGTATCTGTGCCTATCCTTAATGAATGGAACCAGAACATGAGACCAGGACAATGGGCCCCTGTCACATCTGTGTCAACATCCTGACTACGACATCACAAATATATTCATCTTCACCCCCCACTGCTTTCTCTACATCATCCCATATTTCCATGCTGGATCTTATATGGTGAAGACCTGCTACATTGTTCATCCTAAGCCTCTTGGTTCATGAATATAATACCAGACCCACAGTAAAGACTGATACATATACAGAGAATATACGGCAGCATGGTGGCTCAGTGGTTAGTATTACAGCCTTGGAGCGCTGGGGTCCTGGGTTCACGTCCCATCGAGGTAAACATCTACAAAGAGTTTATATGTTCTCTCTGTGTTTGTGCCGGTTTCCTCCCACACTCCAAAACATACTGGTAGGTTGATCATATGTGTATATATAACATTCAGAGTAAATTTTAAGAAGACTGGAAGATTCCATTTTTGGCTCCAGGGTTCTGTGTCGAGTCATTTCTTTATATGTAGCGTCTCCAAATCACTAAATCTCCGTCATAAAGCCATTTTCTTACATGAATATTTTTTTTTATATGAACTGAGCGCAAAAGGTAACAAAATTACCAAACTCATTTGAATGTTGGGGTCTCTTTAAGAAACTTCAAAGCAATACTCTTACATAAAGAGAGTCTGCCAGAAGATTTTACACCCAGCCCCCTCCGGTAGGGGATGAAATGTCCTTTCTAGAATAACCCTCTTTTACGTGATATCTCCTAAAATATCCTCCTCAGAAATCATGTGACAATAAGCTGAAATGAGTCTAGTTTAGAGGACCATATCTTCAGTTCTATAGCACCTAGAATCGTGCATCTGTTGTCATATTCAAGCTAAGATCTACAAAATCGAAGCTACAGGCAGTTAAAGACATAGTGAGGGATTTCTTTTTTTATGTTTGGCTTTGTGCCCCTGTGTGTACATTTTTTTTTGCACCTGGTATTTGTGGTTTTTATTGGTGCTAAGCTGAGCTCTTGTGCTGCTTTTTAGGCGCATTCTATGTCGCTTTGGTTATTGGGTATGTCCTGCAATATTCTTCTGATTTGGCGCCGTATAAAGCTGCCACTTAATGTCTGCTGTAAAAGCCTGATACAGCAATCATAAAGTGGTTAAATAGATGGGCATAAGGGTCCAAAATTACAGGTGCAAATAATGCATGAATATTTCTAAAAAAACATTTGCATTTGGTTTCCATTTTCTTATTTTAGAAAGCGTCAATTTCATTACATTGAAAAAAGATTATATCAGTTCAGGCTAAGCAGTGAAAGTGGAGCCAAGTAAAAGCAAATTTTGTAAATCCCATTATGTAGTTGTAGGAAAACCAGCGACTGTGCCAAAAACCCCAAAGAAAATGCCAAACTCCCCCCCCCCCCATATTGGAAAATAACCACTGATATCTCTGGATTACACATCACAAAAGACACCCAACAATTAGATTCTTAGCTTTAATATGGCACCAGCAGCCATATTAAGGTGCTATAGAACTGAAGATAGTAGTGTCTGATGTGACTCTTCCCCTGCAGCCTCTAAACTTGATTCATATAAGGCAAATATGACTCTTCTCTGTTCATTTTCATATGACTTTAGTGAATGGGTGGGATTTCGCATAAAAGTAGGAATTCTAGAAAGGACATTTTTTCCCCGACCTGGGGGGGCTGGGATTTTAATGGGGTAAAATCTGGTGACAGGATCCCTTTAAGGATTTTGCCCATATTTGTCTTCTGCAGATGACATGTGTTATATGCGCAGTAGGAGCAGAGCTGGGGGTAGAGCCAGCGTAGTGTCTGCTGTGCTCCGGCCCAGTGCAGATGTCACTGAGGTGGAGACAGAAGGAAGAAGAGACTGAGGGTGAAGACACACATGGCGTTTTTGGGCCGTTTTTACTAAGTGCGTTTTCAGATCGTTAAAAACGCATGCGTTAAAAACGCATCCGTTTTTTGAAAACGCATGCGTTTTTGTCCGTTTTTCGTTGCGCAATTTCGTAAAAATGGACAAAAACGCGTGCGTTTTCAAAAAACGCACGCGTTTTTAAAAAAACGGATGCGTTTTTTAACGCATGCGTTTTTAACGATCTGAAAACGCACTTAGTAAAAACGGCCCAAAAACGCCATGTGTGTCTTCACCCTGAGGGAGGACACATGGAGAGCCGAGGGTGACGGGTGAGAGACGAGAGAGACCACAGGGATCCAGCATCATGATCAAACTCTTCTCCCTAAAGCAGAAGAAGAAGAAGGAAGAAGAAGGAGCCGGCGGCTCCGAGGGAACCAGCAACAAAGTGTCACCCTCACATCTCCACATACAGAAAGATATCAATGAGCTGAGACTGCCGAAGGAATGTGAGATAGAATTCCCCGACGACCTTCTCCATTTCACATTAGTTATCTGCCCAGATGAAGGTTTTTACAAAGGAGGAAAATTCATCTTCAGTTTCCAGGTTCCTGGAGGCGACTCCAACATCCGGCTCCACCAGGCCAAGACATTGCTGAGGAGGACCAATGGCCTCTGCCTGCCTCTAGCTTCTAACATGGCCGGAGGAGGCTACCCTTACGACCCACCAGAAGTGAGGTGTCAGACCAGGGTTTATCATCCCAGCATAGACCTGGAGGGTCACGTCTGCCTGAGTCTTCTAAGGGAGGACTGGAAGCCTCTACGTACCATAAACTCCATCGTATACGCCCTACGGTTTCTCTTCTTGGAGCCAAGTCCTCAAGAACCGTTGAATGAGGAAGCGGCGGAAGTTCTTCTGAACAACAGAGGGCTGTTTGAGAAGAACGTGTGGTGGTCCATGCGCGGGGGATACGTAGGATCCACCTACTATGAACGCTGCCTGAGATAGGATGACGCCACCGGCTGTTCATTTCTATTCCCCGTCCTGCCATGTTCCCTAATGTCGCATATGACTTTACAGATTGGCCCTTTCACCACAACCAAAAATCCAAGCTGAGCTCCTGATAATTAATAATAATAGTTCTTTATTTATATAGCGCACACAGATACTGCAGCGCTGCACAGAGTTTGCCAAATCGGTCCCTGTCCCCAATGGACCTCACAGTCTAATCAACCTACCAGTATGTTTTGGAGTGTGGGAGGAAACCGGAGGACATGTACGCAAACACGAAGAGAACATGCAAACTCTTTGCAGATATTGACCCTGGGACTTGAACCCAGGTCCCCAGCGCAGCAAGGCTATAATTATAACCACTGAGCCACCATGCTGTGGGAAAGGCCTAAACATGGTCCTGCTGTTGTCCCTGCGCCTCTGAAAGGGAAGAATGGGGTTGATGTATTGACACTGGTGCTACTGGCAAGTGGTTCCGACCTCGATTCTAATGTACAAATTTTATTCTACATCAGGTCCGAATATAACCAGTTTTTTGGTGCAAGTTATTTGTCTGGCCAGGGGGTCTCCTAGGCTCTCCTTATTCCCTGTCTGATAAGACCCAAACATTTTTTAATGCTTTCTATGCAAAACACATTTGTGCCATTTTCCTACGTGTTATTTGCGCCTTTCCAAATGGCACCTCCCCATTATTCTTTGAGTCTGTACAATCCTGGGGATCCCAAATTTATATAATTTTTGTTCTGTTTTAATACATTTAAAAATTTTTAAATCTTTAGAGAATTTTTTTTTTGTAGTATTACCATATTCTAAAGCCAATAACTTTTTCATAATACGGTATATGGACCTGTGTAAGGCCTTATTCCCATGGCCGGATCCTTGGCGAGCACAGGGCAGAGTAGGGAGGGGCAGTGAGCACAGGGCAGAGTAGGGAGGGGGAGTGAGCACAGGGCAGAGTAGGGAGGGGCAGTGAGCGCTCCTCTCCCCCTGCTTCTCTATTGAAAAACGAGTGGTCATGTGCTCACCGCACTGCGACCGGGTGCCGTAGACTTCTATTGCGCCTGTGATCTGGGTGCAATTTGTGCAGCCAGATCATGGCCACAATAACAGTTGTGAGATGAGGGCTTTAGTTGTCTTTTTTGTGGGATGAGCTGCCGTTTTCATCGCAAACATTTAATTGCTGACCTTTCCATCACTTTTTATTAAGTGTCAGTTCTGACATTTGGACGCTCTTTTCCGTAACAGTGTTCACCGTAGAGGATAATAATTTTTTGATATATCTGGCATTTTGGGACACAGTGATACCAAACATTATTTATTTATATTTCCGTTCTAGGGAAATTGGGTGATTTGAGTTTTTTTATTTTTGAATTTCTTTAAACTTTAAAAAAAAAAAAGAAAATTCACCATTGGTTTGGGCCCTATAGAGTACCCTGCAGATCAATGAGGTGGCGGCGCCCAGCACCAGTCGTGGGTGCATAATGCATCAAACACTCGCCTTGTGCGGCCCATGAGCCCTCTCCATACCCCCTTATCAATGCTGTGTAGTCATAGTAAATGCACACGTCGTAAGTGATTGAATTGGGCCCAAAAAATAAATAAACAAATATAATGTATAAAAGCAAAATATCATAAATAGACAAATTAAGTGTCTGTAGTGAGATGATCCCTTTAATAAGAAGAGCTTCATTGTGCGAGTTGATGAACACACAGGCGGCGGAGATGCTTGCTACACATCCTTTGTCCTCATATCCTGGTGACAAGTTACTCCTAATATATACAATATATGTGCAGTATAAAAGTCTCTACTTCACTAAGGTTCCTGGTAAAATTAATTGTGATCCTTTTCCAATAGATTCTACAAAGAAGAAAATGTTCTTACACTGTAATATAATATCCGATGATTTCTCAGGTCATGGAGATTATTATACAGATTTATTACTGGGTTTGGTGTATGGACAGTATACAGTTGACTCTTCAGCTCCCCCTAGTGGTGATGGCAGACAAACAATTTGTTATCATTTAACTCTGTGGTTTGCAGATGATTTGCAGCTCTCTATCAGTAAAATGAAGCTCTGTGTATATACTATGCTAGAATGTCATATGTATTTAAATAAACAGGTAATCATTTTCAAGCTGGACTGGATATTTAAAGAAAATCTTCCATCAAGCATGATAAATCAGGGACACTTACTAATAGATTCAGAGATCCAGACACCATGACTGTAGTAATCATCTTATATTTGTTATACAAGGCCTCCTTCCTTCTAAAAGATCAATGTTTAGACTTATGCTAATGAGTCTGATGGGCTCTGGGGGTGTTACCAGAGCCCCTCAGTACTGCAGATTCACAGGCTGTTACAATGTACAGGAGCACTTCCCCCTCCTCCCACTGTGTAAAATTACATCAGAAAAAGGGAGGGAGAAGTAGTGATGAAGTGCTGATACAATGTATACAGCCCTCTATTGCTATACCAACTGCCCCCTAGTACTGTATATACTGCCCCCTTATACTCTCCCCCTATATATATAATTCCCCCCTCCTATAGGACCCATATGACCCCCATTATCTGCCTCTATAGGATGTACAGCGCTGATAACATACCCTACATTCCTAGTATTTGAACAATCACAATGCGTCCTATAATCTCTACTTCCTGCATCATTGGGACTCACAACAACCAATCAGATTCAAACTTTTTTTTCCCAAACCCTTTGATTAGTTTCATTGGACAACATAATATAACAAAGGTTGTTGCTTCTGAATAGAGAATCCCTCCTTCCCATTGATTCATATTCCAGAATATCACTAGATGTAGCAGAGCTGAATCTGTCATTGCGTTGTCTCTTTGTACTGTAATAACTCACTGAGCCTTGATGAGTCATGAGAGCATCACAGCATTATAATACAACATGTGATGACAAAATGACAAGTTCAGCTCTGCTACATCTGTATTTATAGATCACAAAGAATCTGCGCCCCACATGACACCCAGACACCGGATAATATCAAACTATAGTGGAATATTAATGGAAAAACAGATCACAGACCATTGTCTATTGAATTATTGGTGGGATTCTATACATAATATGGGAAAACTGCTTGACAAAACATATTATATTACCTAACATGATGTTATTGGAATTATACTCCAGTGACAGATATATGGGACTATGGATTCTCTGTCGCTATCCCTCTATATGTCTCATAGATTGTAAGCTCTTGTGGAGCTCATTCCTTTTGCTTCATCTGACCATGCAATTGCTCTTTAATGTCTTATTTTTTGTACATGTCCCCCATGATCTGTACAGGGCTATAGAATATGATGGCGCTATATAATAATAATCCTTTATATAGCGCACATAGATTACGCAGCGCTGCACAGAACTTGCCAAATCGGTCCCCAAAAAGACTCACAATCTAATCAACCTACCAGTATGTTTTGGAGTGTGGGAGGAAATCAGAGGACCCGGAGGAAACCCACACAAACACGGAGAGAACATACATACTCTTTGCAGATGTTGACTTGGGTGGGACTTGAACCCAGTAACCCAGCGCTGCAAGACCGTAGTGCAAACCACTGAGCCACCGTGCTGCATAAAGATTTCTTATTATTATGGACATAAAAAATATGAAATCTAAGTTTATGGAATTGTCCAAAAATTAGCAAAATTGGACAGAAACAGCTGAGGCGATGTTACTTACCCGTCTGATGTGATCTGTTCCCGTGTTATATCAGTGTCTGGTGGGTTCTTAGTTGCTCTCGCTGCAGGATCCTGATTGTTCCTCGCTCCCAGGGATACAGTGCAGATCAGAGAATCGCCTGATGTCACCTGTTAGTACCTTGTGGATCTGCAGCATAACTTAGTCTAGTCTATGAGAAGTCGCACCAAGACGCCCACAAGCCCCCAAAATCTGCCCTTCCTCCTTGGTGATGTCCGGCGCTGAGAAGTCTCCAGCTTCCAGATCTCTTCTTAACTGTCTTGTTTCTTTTCAAACACAATCGGAGCAGTCGTCAGCCGCTGTCAGGCAGAATGAGGTCACATTTCCTGTAGAGCCGCAGCTCAGAGGCTTTCACAGGGGTAGAGGCGTATGTAGCAGAGCTGAGTGGGTCGCTTGGCATGTAACGGTCTGGTATCGCACTGCAGCCCACAAGGAGATAAAAGAGTTACTTAAGTTACATATTTATATAAATGAATTGTATTGTTACATAAATGTTTACGGATTTCCTAGATTTCTCAAGATATTTGTTTGCTGTCAGTGAATGAAGACACTTTTGTTTCCATTCAGCGGCAGTAACCCTGTACATACTGTAGCTAGTCCTGCTCTCAGCTGACACAATTGTATCCAGTCTAGACAAAGCTCTGTGAACTAAACAACCTGGATTCCAGAATGATACATTGGGGCTCATTTAGTTACCCGCTCTGCGGAGTTCATGAAAGTGTATTGTCCGTGTATAATGCACATCTGACGCAATTCACTAATATTGTGCGTCCGATATCCTGCAGGTGTCGCTTCCCCGCTCAGGTCCCCGGAGTTCACCTTCTTCTTCCTGGTGCATGTAAGTGCATTGTCTTGCGACACAATTTGGGTCTTAAATCCCGCGCTCAGTCCGAATCAGTCGGATCGTCCGATTTCTGTCGCATGGAAGCAGCGCAGCTGCGCCAAAATCCCATCGCGGGCAACACAATCGCAGCGCAGACACCTGTTTAATACCTGTCAAAGCTGCAAAAATCTTGAAAACAGCGAACAGTCTGACGAAAGTGTGATCCGCGACCCTTAGTAAATAAGCCCCATTGTAGCAAACTATCAGACAGATTCATGCAGTGGTCATTGATGTACGATGGCTATTTTCGACATCATAAATTGTACTTTTCCGTGCAGGTATTCATTAGTCCAAGCCATGTACTGGGTAGAGGGGAAAAAATCCAAATATTGTGAAATTGGTGAAAAAACATGTTTGCGCCATTTTCATGTGGGCTCTGTATGTCCGCCTTTCACTGACTCCTCCCCTTTATTCCTTGGGTTGGTACAATCACAGTAATACCAAATTTATATAGATAAATTGAGAATTAATTATGAATTAAATTAATAATTAAAACCTTTTTTTTCGCCATGTTCTGACGCCAATTATGTTTTCATACTACAGACCTGTACGTTATCAATTTTTAAGGGAGAAGATGACCTTTTCATTGATGCCATTTTACATACTGTTGGACCTTTAAATCACTTTTTATTGTGAAATGGCCAAAAAATGGCGGTTAGGGCATTCGGGCACTATTTTCAGTTGGGAACAAAATGTTTTTATATTTTGATAAACTGGGACTTTGTGGATACAGTGATACCATGTTTATTTTTTTTTTGGTCTATTTTATATCAGGTCAAGGGAAAGTGGGGCGTTTTAAACTTTTAGGTTTATAATATAATATATTATACAATTTTTAGACCCCCAGGGGTATTTTACCCCTTGGGGGTCTGATTGCTTCTACATGCAGTATATGGCTGTTTTGCTAGTGATCTTTAGTGATCCAGAAGGCTGAAGGGAATCTAGCGTAGACTCCTAGATGTCATAGCAACTGATCATCACCCCCTTACACGGGGTGACAATAGAATCCAAGATGGCAGTCCACATGCAAAGACATTTAAATAGTTAACCCCCAAAATTGGTGCCACCACCACCTGCGGTGATACTGATGTATATTCATTTCTATGAAGCTGACGTAGTTTGCCCAGCGCTGAACCTTGTATTTTTGACCTCCCAGACATGATTCTTACTGTACTGATGTCATGTGTTTTCTTAAGTCATCCTGGATTATCTCATCATACGTTCTGTGGGAAGGACACATGGAGATCTATTGTTTAGTTATACACACAAGAGTCATGGTAACGGGGGTACCGCGCACCACTATCTACTCTCAGAAGACAGTTTGGGTCGGGCCACATCAGACAATAAGACTCCATTCACATCTGCAGTATTATATGATGTGACGGACGTGTTGTAGGACGGATATGAAGGGCGTCTGTTGGAAATGATTGATGTGTAACACGTCCACTGTTCCATCATGTCTGGTGTTCTTTAGGTGCTAAGAATAGCACTCCATGATGTCCTTAAAGGGGTTTTCCCACCAAACAAGTTAGACCCCCTGGGTCCCCCACGACCAGCAAATTAGGCGCTACCCTGGGATAGGTCCTAACTTGTTTGGTGGGAAAACCCCTTTAAGACCACACTAAATATTTTTTGTGACATTAAAAGCGGTGAAAGTCACAGCGGCAAAACCACCCTGACTTGCCCCACATTGTATAATGCTCCCTTCCTGTGTCATGCACCCTAACTGTACCCACATCCCCAGACAGTACATTGCTCCCTCTGTTCTCCTATATAATGCCCCCTAAATTAGGTGACCACTTCCATTTTCCATTTGTCCCTCTTCCATTTGTCCCCCCATTGCAACATTCGTGCCAGTATATTCCTCTGTCTGCAGTGTGTTGCTTAGAATGTGTTTTGTGTTGACTTTTCATAGTGTGAACTGTGCTTTATGTTGGTGGCTGTTTTGAGACTAATCGCACTTTTCCTTTGCAGTTCAGCTCTGGCCCAGCAACAGTTAACCTGCTGTGATGGACAATCCTCTGCTCCAATCAGCTGGGGCAGGCTTTCCTTACACCTATATAGATAATTTTCTGGTGGTTATATTTCCTGGGTAGCTCCATATTATCTTTGATTGCTGTTCTGATGTATTTCTGGTTATCCATTCTTGGCTTACGTATTTTGACTATACCTTTGTGTTGCGATTTTGTGAGGTATTCGCCATCTCTGCTGTGATTCAGACTCCGACCTCTCTTTTGTATTATTTGTTTGTAAGTCTTGTTTCATGTTCCCACTTTGGTGTAGTCTTCTAGTTGTCCTGTATCACCTAGGATATGCTGAGGCAAGAAGGCAGGTGACAGTTTGGGGGTTCAAATCAGGGATCACTGTCTTGTTTATCCACCCAGAATCCAGTTCCTTCATTATACCCCTTTTCTTATTATGCTACCTTACAGTAGCCCTTGGCCTTGAGCCATTTTTTCAGTAACTCCCCCTATTTACAATGACACATTCTTGTTCCACCGATAATGCACTCTGGCGCGATTCACTGAGATCGTGCGTTCGATATCCTGCATGTGTCGCTTCCCCGCTCAGGTCCCTGGAGTTCACCTTCTTCTTCCTGGTGCATGTAATTGCGACACAATTTGCATCTTAAATCCCGCACTCAGTCCGAATCCGTCTTATCGTCCGATCGGCCCGCCCCAGATTTCTCTCTCATGAAAGCCTGCGCGATAGCACCAAAATCTGATCGCATGTGATACAAACCCCTTTTAAATACCTGTCCCAGCCGTGCAATCCACGAAAACATTGGGAAGTCTGACGGGAATGCAATCCGTGGACCCTTAGTAAATAAGCCCCATTGCGTCCGCTGGCCTCTGCCACACGCAGCACAGGCTCAATGGTGGAGCTGGGAGCTGCCGATTGAGCTTAAGCCTGGGACATACAGTAACTTCCCACTTATTCCAGAAAGGCTTGGGAGGTATCCAAGACTGTACCAGAGGAACCATACAGAGAACATGGAGTTAACTACAATTACCTATGGATGCCAACCCTCCCAGGGCTTCAGTCGGGTCTCAGTTATAAGAAAAGATTAAAACAATTAGATATACAATATTTAGTCGTGAGGAGAGATGGAGTAAATCAAATCAAAAACAAGGGTGCGCTGTCTGTGTCTGAAGAAAACAAAGTTTAATCATCAGAGACAAGTGCAACACCCCTGCCAATACATAGGCAGGCTGGTAGTGGCGAATGGCGCCCTCTCCAGATCAGGAGCTGTTAGGGGGAGTCGCGAACCCTTTATGAAGGTTCCAGATCTTGGACATTATGTAATTGCAGTTGTAGCCTCTGCCTGGAAAGGCAATAGTTAAATGGTTGTAAGTAGTTATCCAATTATGTGGCTGTATTGTAAACTGGAGTGTGATTGGAGAGTTGCTTCCACCTGACCATGGGAGGATAAAACCCCTGTGCAGGGAGAACACATGGTCCAGACCACATGGTCTTTCCACAGAGCAGAGAATCAGATCTGCTGTCAGAGTGAACAGAGAAACAGTGTTCAGTGCTGCCACAGAAACCAATCCCAGGAACTGAGTCAGAAGACTCTAATCCAGAGTTGCAGCTTCCACAGTTTGGACACAGCTCCATCCCAGCCTGCATCTACTACCAGGCTCCTTCTGAGGACCACTAGCTACCTGTTGTTCAATAAAGAACCGTGAGTTGATTTGCAAAACGTTGCCTCCGTCTGGTCCCTGGATACGGCTGTTACCACCACGGGCTTCCCAATCCATTACCCAAGGATTCATCCTACAGGCATTCAGGGGTTGCCCCAGTACATCAGCCTCTCCCTCCTTATTTCTTGCACACACCACCTGCTGGAGACCTGCCCGGCTGTAGGACAGCCCTCCGGTCCCCATACCAAGCACCGTGACATCAGCCAGGCCTAGGCCGCAACCGCCAGCCACTCCGCTATTCTGGGCCCCAGCTGCCTCCAGGCCCCAAGAAAAGGCTACAACTCGGTGGGGGATGTTGCACAAGGCTTCTTTACTGTGAGAACTGTTAATTTGTGGAATAGCCAAGCTTGGGAACAGAGCACAGTAGGGACAGCAGAAAGCAGAGCACAGAGCAGCCTTGCAGCAATTGGGACCTGGGTTCAAGGACCAGGGTCAACATCTGCAAAGAGTTTGTATGTTCTTTATGTGTTTGCGTGGGTTTCCTCTGGGTCCTCTGGTTTCCTTCCACACTCCAAAACATGCAGGTAGGTTGATTAGATTGTGAGCCCCATTGGGGACAGGGACTGATTTGGGAAGCTCTGTGCAGCACTACATAATCTGTGTGTGCTATATAAATAAAGGAATTATTATTATTATTAGGGGCATCACTGAGACCGCCACCTCCTATGGGTAGAGCCTATCTTGCTTAGATGGTACAACCCCTTTAACTATGTAATAACAACAGGCAGAACCCAGTCTCCATCAATCAACTGATACAGTTACGTCCATAACTATTTAGACAATGACACAAATTTTGTGTTTCTTTTTAACTGTTTACCATAACATATTCGTTAACATATAGTTGAATAAAAGAGATGGACATAAAGTCCAGGCTTTGTCTTACATTTGAACTGTTCCAGATTTACATTGGATTAATTTCAATCAAAATTAATGGGACAATTGACTCAAAGGCTGGACCAGTGCTTGCAGATCAATTCTTAAAGGACATCTGCAGTTCCCGGGTTAGGGGGGGCCCCAATGTCTTGCTGGGTCCGCCAGTCACCCTCGAGGTGTCACCAAGTGTTGCTGCTCTCCAGAAGGGATGGTGAGATGTGGTGCACCCCAATAGGAAATAAGTCCAGAGAGTCGGGGTCTGCAGTGAACAATTTCCTTCTTTACTAAAGAAAATCAGGTACAAGGCAATACAAGCAAATCACAGGGATGACGTCTCCAATCACCTCCCTGGCAGATGAAGGGTTAATGCTGAGGAATGGTCTGGGCTAGCTGTCCCTCTCTTTCTCAGAAGGCTGGTACCTGGTCACAGGCAGGATCCCAGGGTCTGTGGCAGATTATAAACCTCTCCGCTTCTTCTTCTGGTTGCTCAGGTACTTTAATACTTACCAGGATGTGAGTCCAATGAGGCACATCGCGCTCACATCAGAAGATCCAGCACCTGCGCCTCCTGCTGCGATGAGGGAAGTGAATCTGGGACAGTATCTGCGCATGTGCCGTACCTGTGGGGTGTAAAACTCCAGCTATATATGCAGGTGTTAAAGTAATAAGCAGTTCTGTTTCTTCCCCCAGGCAACGGCCCCCTGGTAAGACCTGGTGGAAGAAACAAAGGGGTGCCAGCAGTCGCCCACTATCCCCAGTAAAAAAAAACAAAAAACCTCACCTTCCGGCATTCTTAGCGGCTCCTTTTATATCTTCTGCATTAGTGTGACCCAGCTCTGTGCACTCGAGGCACCGTGTGGAGAGCCAGAAGGTGAGTACTTTTTTTATAATGTGCTGGGGGAGCTGGGGCTACCTATATACTGAAGGGAGGGGTGACTGCAGTGTGCTGATGTATAAAAAGACAGAAAAATCTGCATTAGTGGGCGTGACAAGGAGATAAGGAGCTTGGATGCTATAGGCTTAGTTTAAATGTACTACAACCGCTCTCTAATACATTCTACAAAAAGTTAATTCGCCATACAGTGACGGACACTACCGCCATACAGTGACGGACACTACCCCCATACAGTGACGGACACTACAGCCATACAGTGAGGAACACTACCCCCATCCAGTGACGGACACTACCCCCATACAGTGACGGACACTACCGCCATACAGTGAGGAACACTACCCCCATACAGTGACGGACACTACAGCCATACAGTGACGGACACTACAGCCATACAGTGACGGACACTACCCCCATAAAGGGGCAATATAAAAGATTGTTGAATCCAATTTGGGTTCATAGGGCACAGTGTGTGTTGTGGGGTGGAGTGGTGGTTGAGGGAATAGCAAAGTTACAGGGAATCAGGCAGGTGAATTTGCCATCAAATCACCACATATGACAGGTCTGTGGCCACATATATATAAAGCTCTGGGCACCTGTGCCATGCTGTCAGTGAGGGTAGTGTGGTGCACCCCAGGGTCACTGACAGCATGGCACAGCAACAAGAGATCTGGGCCAAGGGCAGTATATATATATATGGCCATGAATAGCTGTCACACAGGGCAGTTTGGGACACTAAACAATAAGGACCTATAGTTGTTTAGTGTCCCAAAGCTGCCTGCCTGCTGCCTGTGACATACACACAGAGCAGCTCCTGCCCTCCTCTCTCCTCCTGCTGCACTTATCTTTACTCGGAGCTGGCTGATGCAGTGCACTCCGGCAGTCCTGTCTCTCTCCTTGTGTTCCCGGGCTGAAGGGGGAGTGGAAGAGGGGGAGGGGCGGGCACTGACGCAGCCTTCAGTGAGAGAGAGAGCGATCAGTAGCTTTTCCTGCCTGCCGGGAGTTGTAAGGATTTATGTATAAACGGCAGGGGAGATGGTGCGCGTGCCCACAGAAAGGGCTCTGCGTACCCTCTGTGGCACGCGTGCCATAGGTTCGCCACCACTGCTATAGGCTTAGTATAAATGTACTACAACCGCTCTCTAATACATTCTACAAAAAGTTAATTAATTGTGCTCGGTTCTCAGGGACCTTGTTCCCAGACATATTTATCCTAATTTCCTGAAAAGAAGGAGATAAGCGGACTCCAGAATCATAATATAATGCAGCATCCGGGTTACCTATATTCCAGTGTGACTGAAGTGTGCTTGGGGCACCTATATTCCAGGTGATCTGCAGTGTGCTGGGGTAACTTAATTCAAGGGGGCTGCAGTGTGGATGTGACTACTATATTTCAAGGGGGCTTGCAGGTGCGGGATTACCTATAAAACTACTAAGGGGCCGCAGTTGTGCTGGCTCCCCTACATATGGAGGGGGAGAGTGCAGTGTGCGGGGCTACCTATATACAGGTGACTGGGAAGTGTGCGGGGGTACCTATATTCCAGGTGACTGCAGTGTGCTGGGGCATACCTATATTCCAGGGTGACTGCAAGGGTTGCTTGGGGCTACCTTATTCAAGGGGGGGCGGAAGTGTGATGGTGCTACCTATATTTCAGGGGCTGCCAGTGGGCTGGGGGGTTACCTATAAAATAAGGAAGCAGCGTGCGGATCCCTACAGACTGGAGGGGGAGACTGCAATGTGTTTCTTTGGGGCTACCGATATATTAAGGGATGAGAAGCTGCAGACGTGCTGGTACCATTTAATGTGTGGGGGGGGGGGGGGGGATCATGATGGCTGGGGACTACTTATATTACTGGGTGGGAGGGTTTGGCTT
Organism: Engystomops pustulosus; assembly: GCA_019512145.1. Lineage (NCBI taxonomy): Eukaryota > Metazoa > Chordata > Amphibia > Anura > Leptodactylidae > Engystomops > Engystomops pustulosus. Next base: position 49,120 of record WNYA01001441.1, read on the forward strand.
TGCAATGTCAGGGCTCCCTACATACTTGGGGGGCTTTTGTAGGTTCTGCTACCCATTTATACTGTGGGGGGAGGGATTGAAGTAATCATGTGTGTTGATACCTATTATACTGTGGTGGTGGGGTGACAGTGTTCTGACTACCTATATACCTTGGTGTGAGCTGTAGTGCTATGCTACCTATAACTTTGGGGGGGGGCTACAGTGTTCTAAACTAGCTATAACAGGATGGAGAGAGCTGCAGCTGTTATGGCTTCCTACTGGGGGAGAGAGGGCTGCAGTATAATGGCTACCTATATACTGGGATGGGCTTGCAGTGGTGCTGGCTACCTATATACCGGTTATGGCGCCATTAATCTAGATAATAAGGGATGTCCTATCTCTCACACTGCAACATTCAAACATCTGACCACAAAGGGTATTTTTACGATATTGTCATTGTTTTGATAAATTCAACTAGATTCACTTTTGTTAGAGATTTTTTCTTACGGTCCTAACCGCCTTACTTCATGTTGCTCCCATGACCTTAATTAACCCTTTCATGACTGCCCTGGGGCTAGAACACAAAACCAAGGATTTTCTCCCGTTGTTTTTCACAGCTGCAGTATAAAAAGACAGAAAATCTGCATAGTGGTGCGCTGAAAGGTAGCGAGAAGGTGCTTGGATGCGATAGGCGTTAGTTTAAATGCCTACAACCGCTCTCTAATACTTCTTCACAACAAAGTTAATTAATTGGTGCTCCGTTCTCAGGCGACCTTGTTCACAGACATATTATTTATCCTTAATGTTTCCTGAGAAGAAGGAGATAAGCGGACTCCAGAATATAATATAAGCACGCATCCGAGACAAGACTGCTTCTCATTAAATGTCCAAAGGAGAATTAGCCGGCAGCGAAAACAGGTTACAAAAATGAAGCTTGAATCCAGAACATTAGACTGGACATGCTGACCCCTGCGTGACCCCTTGGCAAATACTTAAAATGGTGGGGACAGTAGTCAGTTGGTGTCCCGAAACCAGTGCGGTCTCCCTAACACTTTTTATAGCAAATCGTTATGTTTCCAGTATGGATCTAATTGACTCCAGTGTGATGACTGGCTCATGGCTCCAATGGATCTGGTACGGGGGCTCCGTATGTTCTTGTATGGCTCCGGTTTGGATCTGGCATGGCTCTAGTTTGGATCTGGCATGGCTCCAATATGGTCTGGTATGGGGACTCCTTATGTCTCTGTACTGGCTCGGTTTGGATCCAAGCATGGCTCCCGAGTTTGGTTCTGGCATGGCTCCATATGGTCTGGATGGGGCTCCGTTATTGTCCCTTGTATGGCTCGTTTGGATCCAGCATTGCTCCAGTTTGGATCTGGACAATGGCTCCAATATGGGTTTCTGATATGGGCTCCCGTTATGTGCCTTTGTATGGGCTCCGGTTTGGATCTGGCATGACTCCATGTTGGATATGGCATGGCTCCATCTGGATCTGGTCGGGCTCGTATGGCTCTTAAAATGGCTACGGTTGGATCTGGGCAACAAGGCTGACCAATATGGTTGGTATGGGCTTGTTATGTCTCTTGTATGGTTGCGGTTTGGATCTGGTGGTATGGCTACGTATGTCCCGTAGTTTTCTGGTATGGGTATCTTTGCGCTTACAGTAGGTCTCCTGGTATGGTTCACAGATTGGATCTGGTATGGATCGCCGTTTTGATCTGGTTCAGAATGTCTCTGGTATATTCTGGTTTGGATCTCGTATGGCTCCAGTACGTCTCTGGTATAGGGCTGGGTGGCTATGGTATTGTCTCCAGTTTGGATGTGTTAGTGCTGGGGCTACCTATATTCCAGGTGACTGCAGTGTGCTGGGGCTACCTTATTCAAGGGGGCGGCAGTGTGATGGTGCTACCTATATTTCAGGGGGCTGCAGTGTGCTGGGGTTACCTATAAACTAAGGGGCCGCAGCGTGCTGGCTCCCTACATACTGGAGGGGGAGACTGCAGTGTTCTGGGGCTACCTATATACAGGGAGAGAAGCTGCAGAGTGCTGGCTACCATTATAATGTGTGTGGGGGGGGGGGGCTGCAGTGTGCTGGATACCTACATACTGTGGTGGTGGTGGCTGCAGTGTGCTGACTACCTATATCCTTGTGGTGCCTGTAGTGCTCTGGCTACCTATATACTTGGGGGGGGGGGGGGGTACAGTGTTCTAACTAGCTATATAAAGGATGGAGCTGCACTGTTCTGGCTTCCTACTGGGGGAAGGAGGGGCTGCAGTATAATGGCTACCTATATACTGGGATGTGGCTGCAGTGTGCTGGCTACCTATATACTGTTATGGCTGCATTAATCTTAGATAATTAAAGGGGATGTCCTATCTCTCACACTGCATTTCAAAAATTCTGATCACAAAGGGTATTTTTAGATCATTGTCATTGTTTTGATAAATTGCACTAGATTCACTTTTGTTAGAGATTTTTTATCTACGGCCTAACCGCCCTTACTTCATGTTGTACAGTGACCTTCAAATTAACCCTTTCATGACTGCCCCGGGGCTAGAACACAAAACCAAGAGATCTTCTCCCGTTTTTTTCACAGCTGCATGTATAAAAAGACAGAAAAATCTGCATTAGTGGGCGTGACAAGGAGATGTATAAAAAGACAGAAAAATCTGCATTAGTGGGCGTGACAAGGAGATAAGGAGCTTGGATGCTATAGGCTTAGTTTAAATGTACTACAACCGCTCTCTAATACATTCTACAAAAAGTTAATTCGCCATACAGTGACGGACACTACCGCCATACAGTGACGGACACTACCCCCATACAGTGACGGACACTACAGCCATACAGTGAGGAACACTACCCCCATCCAGTGACGGACACTACCCCCATACAGTGACGGACACTACCGCCATACAGTGAGGAACACTACCCCCATACAGTGACGGACACTACAGCCATACAGTGACGGACACTACAGCCATACAGTGACGGACACTACCCCCATAAAGGGGCAATATAAAAGATTGTTGAATCCAATTTGGGTTCATAGGGCACAGTGTGTGTTGTGGGGTGGAGTGGTGGTTGAGGGAATAGCAAAGTTACAGGGAATCAGGCAGGTGAATTTGCCATCAAATCACCACATATGACAGGTCTGTGGCCACATATATATAAAGCTCTGGGCACCTGTGCCATGCTGTCAGTGAGGGTAGTGTGGTGCACCCCAGGGTCACTGACAGCATGGCACAGCAACAAGAGATCTGGGCCAAGGGCAGTATATATATATATGGCCATGAATAGCTGTCACACAGGGCAGTTTGGGACACTAAACAATAAGGACCTATAGTTGTTTAGTGTCCCAAAGCTGCCTGCCTGCTGCCTGTGACATACACACAGAGCAGCTCCTGCCCTCCTCTCTCCTCCTGCTGCACTTATCTTTACTCGGAGCTGGCTGATGCAGTGCACTCCGGCAGTCCTGTCTCTCTCCTTGTGTTCCCGGGCTGAAGGGGGAGTGGAAGAGGGGGAGGGGCGGGCACTGACGCAGCCTTCAGTGAGAGAGAGAGCGATCAGTAGCTTTTCCTGCCTGCCGGGAGTTGTAAGGATTTATGTATAAACGGCAGGGGAGATGGTGCGCGTGCCCACAGAAAGGGCTCTGCGTACCCTCTGTGGCACGCGTGCCATAGGTTCGCCACCACTGCTATAGGCTTAGTATAAATGTACTACAACCGCTCTCTAATACATTCTACAAAAAGTTAATTAATTGTGCTCGGTTCTCAGGGACCTTGTTCCCAGACATATTTATCCTAATTTCCTGAAAAGAAGGAGATAAGCGGACTCCAGAATCATAATATAATGCAGCATCCTAAATGTACTACAACCGCTCTCTAATACATTCTACAAAAAGTTAATTAATTGTGCTCGGTTCTCAGGGACCTTGTTCCCAGACATATTTATCCTAATTTCCTGAAAAGAAGGAGATAAGCGGACTCCAGAATCATAATATAATGCAGCATCCGAGACAGACTGGCTTCTCATTAAATGTCAAAGAGAATTAGCTGGCAGGCGAGCAAACAGGTTACATAAAATGAAGCTTGAATCATGACATTAACTGGACAGTGCTTGACCCCTGGCGTGACCCCTGGCCAATACTTAAAATGGTGGACAGTAGTCAAGTTGGTGTCCGAAACCAGTGCGGTCTCCCTAACACTTTTATAGCACTCCGGTATGTCTCCAGTATGGATCTAATATGATCTAGTTTGGATCTGGCATGGCTCCAATATGGATCTGGTACGGGGCTCCGTTATGTCTCTTGAATGGCTCCGGTTTGGATCTGGCATGGCTCCAATATGGGTCTGGTATGGGGCTCCGTTATGTCTCTTGTATGGCTCCGGTTTGGATCTGGCATGGCTCCAATATGGATCTGGTACGGGGCTCCGTTATGTCTCTTAAATGGCTCCGGTTTGGATCTGGCATGGCTCCAATATGGGTCTGGTATGGGGCTCTGTTATGTCTCTTGTATGGTTCCGGTTTGGATCTGGTATGGCTACGTTATGTCTCCAGTATGTTTCTGGTATGGGTATGCTTTGGCTTCAGTATGTCTCTGGTATGGTTCCAGATTGGATCTGGTATGGCTCCGGTTTTGATCTGGGTTCAGAATGTCTCTGGTATGTATCTGGTATGAGTCTGGTTTGGATCTCGTATGGCTCCAGTACGTCTCTGGTATAGGGCTGGGGTGGTTCTGGTATGTCTCCAGTTTGGATGTGTTATGTCCCTGGTATGGTTTCAGTTTGGATCGGATATGGCTTCATTATTGCTCCACTATGGGCTCGCTATGACTCAGGTTTGGATCTGTGTGGTCTCTGTTATGGCTGCATTAATCATATAAAATTAAAGGGGATGTCCTATCTCTCACACCTCATTTCAAGCATTCAGAGGATATGGAAGGATATTTTGTGATCTTGTGTCCTTGTTCTGACAGATTTCACTGGATTCACTTTTATTGGCTGTGATGTTACAGTATCATACTCCTCCGTATAGCACTAGACTATAGACTGTGTGTATCAGTATAACTCAACACTCCTCACGTCCTGATACATTGTAACGTATCCTGACCATTTTTAGTATTTCATAAGCCCCGCCCATACATCTCTTCAGGTCACATGACCACACAAGACGACGCGAACGCAGGAGAGTTCAGCCACGCCGGAAGTCACGTGAGCCTCACCATGGCAACGGCGGCGTACGCGTCTCCCTTTGACGCGCTAACCCGGAAGTTGTATTTGCGCGACCTCTGACGTGGCAGCGTGTGATTGGCTGGCGGGCGCTCAGAGGGCTCTCTGGGAGCTTCGGGTGGGAGTCCGCCGGAGAAGCTGAGACTGGAAGGATGAGGCTCCCCGGAGACTGAGACACCCCGAAATCCGAGAGGAGACTCCGCGTCCTTCACGGGCTGAGCGGTGCGCACCGTCACCCAGGGGGGAAGACAGACAGACAGCCGGGGTGAGAGGACCGGGGCATCGCCGGGGTTATTGGGCTGATACAGAGGACGAGGGGAGGAAGACACAGAGCAGCACAGGGAATGACGGGGACAGTGTGAGAGAGAGGAAGATGGGGTACGGCACAGCAAGAGACAGCCAGTGACAGGGCGAGAGACAGCAGGGGATAGAAAGAGACAGTGAACGAGAGGGCGAGAGACAGCAGGGGATAGAAAGTGACAGCCAGCGACAGGGCAAGTGACAGCCAGCGACAGGGCAAGTGACAGCCGGGGATAATAAGAGACAGCCAGTGACAGGGCAAGTGACAGCTGGGAATAATAAGAGACAGCCGGGGATAGAAAGGCAGCTGGTGGGAGAGAGCCTGGGGTGGCTGGTGGTGTATGACCGTGCAGGGGATGGCCTGCGACAGAAAGATACAGTGAATGACAGAGTGAGAGCCTGTAATGGAAAGATACAGCCTGTGGCAGAGAGAGAGAGACGGTATGTGATGGTACAAGAGAGATGCAGCTTGTGATAGAAAGAGACAGCGTATGAAAGCGTGAGACACCTTGTGACAGACAAAAAGAGTGTATGACGGCAAGAGACCGTGTATAAGATGACGAGTGGATGGGTGAGAGTAAGCCAATGATAGCCTGTTGTAGAGACAGATTGCGTATGAAGGGGTGAGAGACTGCGTGTCATGGGGCAGGAGAGAGAGAGATGGGATGTGATGGGAAGAAAAAAATTCTGTATGAGAGAAAGCAAAGGGCAAAATCAAGAACAGACTGTGAGAGATGTATATCAAGGTCAAAAAAAAGATGGAGAGAAGTCACAACCTGAGATGAGCGATGATGAGACGACTTTGCACATGTACAGAACACATAGACCCCACTGTTCTTGTGAATGGGGGTTTCCGCAAATGATATAGCTTGCTGGTGAGCTGTCAATCATGTGTGTATGGTGCAGTACAGCGCTCATTTACATGTACATATGTACATCGTATGGTGCCAGAGGTATTAAGGTCCTTATATATAGTGAAGTTACTCGGCAATTAAATATTATAATTGTTTTATTCAGAAATTGTGCAATCCACAGACAATTATTTGTGATGTTTGGTCACCAGTGCGACCTCCTTCAGACACTGAAATAGGAAATAAGTAATGACAGGAGCTGAATAAGAGATGGTCCGCTGCCTGAAGAAGGTCTCACTGGTGACTGAAACGTCACAGTTTTCTGTGGATTGCAAAATTAAAAGTAAAGTAAAACGGTTGTCACTTGTCATCGAGTTACTTCAGTGAGTATATTGCAGAAGACTTCACCAACAGGGACTAACATGGGAGATGATAAAGAGAACAATGAGATACAATAATGGGCATCACATGATCAGGGAAAATCTGTGATACATATAATAAACCGTGCACCTGTGTGACATCACATGACCAGGCATATAATGAACCCTGCACCTGTATGACATCACATGACCAGGGATATAATGAACCCTGCACCTGTGTGACATCACATGACCAGGGGTATAATGAGCTGTGCACCCGTGTGACATCATATGCCCAGGGATATAACGAGCCGTGCACCTGTATGACATCACATGATCAGGGATATAACGAGCAGTGCACCTGTGTGACATCACATGACCAGGGATATAACGAGTCGTGCACCTGTGTGACATCACATGACCAGGGATATAACGAGCCGCACACCTGTGTGACATCACATGATCAGGGATATAACAAGCCTTGCACCTGTGTGACATCACATGATCAGGGATATAACGAGTCGTGCACCTGTGTGACATCACATGACCAGGGATATTATGAGCTGTGCATCAGAGAGAGGAGGGCCACAGAGGGGCTCAGAGAGAGGAGGGCCACAGAAGGGAGAGAGAAAAAGGTCAGAGAGAGAGAGAGACATGTGGCACACAAGTATAAGAGGGTGTAAATACAATATATACGCCACAAAATGTTGTCCGTACCATCTACTTCCTTCTCTATGAGGTCCATGCGGCTGGTGACCTCGTTCTGGACGCTCTCGATGTGGGTCAGGAGGTTGAGCTGCCACTGGAGGTGAGTGTCCAGCTGCTCCTCGGCTGCTCTCCTATCATTGAACACTTCTGCCTGGAATACAGCCTGGAAGAGAAGGACTGATGGTCAGTGATGGGGGAGATGTGATGCACATAGAGAGCGCTCTCTGGCCGTGCTGCAGTCTCTCACCTGCTCCGTCCTCCTCTCTATATTTACATTATCCGATAGCCTCCTCTTCACCTCGGGGAGGGAGTTCGTCCTGTGACTGTCCAGCGTCATGCTGTAACTGTCCTCGGACTTCCCGCTCTCATTGTTGGGCGTCTTGTTTTCGCCCTCGGTGCCCTGTTGCTTCTGGTAGCTGTGCTCGCTGGCAATGTACGTCTCTTCCGTATTGTCCAGCTTATTTGTCGGACCTCTGTGGTTCTGTCCGCCTCTTCCTTGTCGTGACCACAGTCGGAGGTCAGGGTGGTCTTTGTTCCTGCAAAAAGTCATTGATAAGTGGTGGGCTGGAAAGAGGAGCTGCTGGAAACTGGTCGCCTGGGGACTGCAATGGACTGTGATACAGGAGGAGGAGCCACAAGTAAAGAGGAGGAGACGACAAGTGTCTACAGCTTTGGATGTGACTGGAGTATGTATCTTTATATGTAAGTACAATCTTTATACAAAAAGCATTCATCACTTACTTTAATATCCCAAATTTTAGCTGCAGGCCGTGTAGTATCTCAGTAACGCCGTACACGTCGGCCAGGAGGTGGTGCGTGGATACAATCTTCTTGGCGTTCAGGTAGGAGTAGTTCTCGTTTATGAAGGAGAGGCCGCACATGCGCCCGTTATTCAGCCACTCTCTGTCATACTTGTACTTTGCGCTCCATCTCTGGCCTGTAAAATCAGATAGAACAAGTAGATATTACTATGACATACTAAGTAGGGCGCCCCCTGCTGGGAAGGGCCAGCTGGGGCTAGAGAGTAGAAGCCGGATCACTGTGCAAAGCAGGAATCGGGTGATGAGACTGAGCTACTGAGCATGTGCGACCACCAGCACTAGAGATATTAGGTGAACATTCTGAGATCACAAGAACAGCATATTGTACATAACTACAATATCTATACACTAAAGCAATGTTTTAAAGATTTCCAAAGGAAAAATTATGTTTTGCTCCATTTAAAATCAGTATCTAGTGTCAGTGATACAAAAGGAGGAGATGAATATTCACACAAGTTCAGGACCATGCAAACAATGGAGACTAAACATCATTCACTTGCTGCAGCGATATATGTACTCACTGCAGATTTGTGAGTGCACTCCATATGGGAATCGCCCTAATCGGCTCCAGATCCGGGGCGAGCCCTAATCGGCTCCAGATCCGGGGCGAGCCCTAATCGGCTCCAGATCCGGGGCGAGCCCTAATCGGCTCCAGATCCGGGGCCGAGTCCTAATCCGCTCCAGATACAGGACTGAGCCCCAATCTGCTCCTGATCCAGCCCCAGCCCTAATCTGCTCCAGATGTATGATGAGCCTTTTTCCTCTTTAGTGCAGACCCGGGTAGTCTGAGGATAGCTATGGACATGCTGCCTGACAACCTCATTATAAAGTCAGTGTGTGAAGATGATCCTTTCCTCACCTGGTGGGTCGCTGCACACATAGCATATATACTGCTCCGGAATACTGTCCTCCAGCAGCCCCATGCAAACACTGTGCTGCCAACACAGACACTCCTCACACTGCAAAGGAGAAGAAGTACACAATTATTAGATGAAGTGGGTGCAAAATCCAAAAAATGCAATGCATTCGGAAGAAAATCCATCTAATATACCCAACATTTCTCAATATAGTGAATGACAACCCCCCCCCCACCTTCTATTTTGTATCACTGCACTGCCTTATAGTACATGTGCAACACACTGCACTGAGGACGATGACTGGAATAACACGGGATCAGTTGCATAAAGGGCGAGTCAACTTCACTAAAAGATACTCGAACACAGGCATGTGGAGGAACAATATGGGGATAGTTGTACTGCTGTATAGTAGCCGTTTAGTTAGTGGGGTTTAGATTAACTGAAAGGTTCCCTTTAAAGTGAGCATTGAAGCTTCCTTTAGTGGCTGGTACCAGAATTTATATATCATTTAAAGGGGTCTTCCTATGGGAAGGGTTTAGGTGTCTAATTGCTGAGGTTCTAAACACTGCAGCACCAATTTGGTTCTCTAATATCTCAGTGCAAAAACTGCCCTTTTAAAGAGGTTTGTGCTATAATCTCATCCCATGTTTGCCCCTGGCCAGACACCGTGTGATCTCTGTTTGCTGGGACAGAATAGAAAAATATTCTTGAAGGCTGACAAGATCATTCGTTAAGGTTCATTACAATGTATCACATCCCTCCGCGCGGCTGTGAATGGGACCAGGTCAGGAGCAGCTTTCAGCTCCTCAGAGAAAACACTAGCGTGACTGCTCACTGACAGCTAGCAGAGATCTTATGCTATTGTCCCCGCACCTGGATCATGAAGCCATTCTCCTCGTCCATCTGACACACACATCGCACGATCTCGCTGACGCCTTCCTCCTCATCCTGAGACTCCTCAAAGTTTGTCGAGTCAAATTCCTGGTTGTACTCGTCCCCACTAAGGATCAGGCTCTCGGTCGAGGAGTCGAGGAATTCCATGTCGGAAAGGTCTGGGCAGGAGACAAAGGTGAAGTTTAGCGCATTCAGCTAGATGATGGGGCCTCGATGTCTGTACGTGGACTGTGCACAGATGATATGCAAGAAAACTGAGATTTATCTATATCTCATTATGTTTGTATGGAAAGGTGATGAACAGCAATGCAAAAACTTGGACATACAGGTATCAATGACCCTCAGGCCTCATTCATACAGCCGTATGCCTGCAAGGCAACAGCCCGGGGCATACATTCATACAGCCGTATGCCCTGGAGAGGAGGAGGAGGTAACCCCTCCATAGAGAAAGGTGCGAACACGGCCGCATACACGGGGTAATATAGAGCATGCTCTATCGTTTCCCGGTGTACATGCGGATCGGTATCGCCGCCGGGCCGTCATTGCTGTCTATGGGGATGTATATGCAGCCGCAAATTTCCCCCCAGACGGCCATGTGAATGCACCATTCACACAAGCATGAGATTTCTCCAATCCGGTATTTCCGTTCTGTATGAATCCGAATATACGTGATGATTTTCAACCGTATGCGCACGTATGGCACCTTATCTGTACCGTATCCGTCTACAATACAGTGGGCTGGCAGATGACGGAAAGCTGACTGACTATCTCACAGAATGCACCTCCCTCTGGTTCTGGATACAGCACATACATACGGCAGTATACGGTAGCACAGCCGTATGCAGCACGTATTTAGCCTGTATTTTATACGTTCCCATTGACTTCTATGGGCCGAACAGAACAGAAATACAGTGGAAAATATGACATGTTCTATATTTTTATACAGCTCGCTTACAGTACGGAGCTGTGGCCAATACGGCCATGTACATGAATGGCCATATTGCCCATTGAAATGAATGGGGCCGCTTGCTACCCGTACATAAGGGCGTTTTCATACGTTTGTGTGTATGCAGCCTTCGTCGTGAAAGTGATAACACCCCCATAGACTCACTTTCTCCAGTAAGATCCACAGACAGGATGGCACATGGGAACTGGAAGGTGGTGTTCTTTACGGTCACTGGATTGTTGGGAGGGACAGAGCTGGAGGATGAGCGGATCCCTGGAGAGGAGCTTCTGTCCAATAAGTCCAAGGAACTTTCTTCCTGGTCTGAATGTTCTGAAAAGGGAAGAGACGAAGACGATTTGCAGAGCAATGGATACAACACAGGCAATGCTAACCCTGACTTGTAGCTTAGTGCACACCTCTCTATCAGGGATTTTAATAACTTTAAAGGAAATCTCCCATCACAATCCATCCTGATAAACCAGGGACATTACTCATAGATCCAGGCACCGAGACTGTGGTATCTTCTTATATTTGTTATCCGGTCTAAAAATTATACTGATAAGCCCAGAGAAGGGCTCTGGGTGGTGTTACCAGAGCTCCTCCATGCTGTTGCACCGTCTCACCTCCACCCTGCTCCCTCAGCACTTCCCTCCTCCATCTGCTTGATGTAATTTCACACAGAGTTGTGCTCCTGCACAGTGTAACAGCCTGTGATGCTAAAGCATGGAGGGGCTCTGACAAAAAACCCCAAAGCTCTTCAGGCTAATTTTCATAATTATAAAAGTTTGTAATGTAACGTTAGAAGGAAGGAGGCCATGGATAACAGATATAAGAAGATACCACAGTCCCGGTGCCTGGATCTATGAGTAATGTCCCTGGTTTATCAGGATGGATTTTCATGGTGGATTTCCTTTAAGTACAGAGGATGAGCGGTAACCAGATCACATGTTTTTGCTTACTTTTCTTCTTCTTCTTTTTCTTCTTCTTCTGTTTGGACTTGGAGTGATCCTTCTCCTTCTTCTCTTTCTTCTCCTTGTCTTTTTCTTTCTTCTTACCGACTAGGGAAAGAGATGGCATTAAACTGGTACATTATTGTTATACAGTGATGGCAAATCTGATACAACATATGTAATGTGATTCCACAAGTCCCTACACATGCTGCAGCAAGGATGAGTGCAACCCCAAGAACATTGTCCAAACCGTGAAGTCTGGGGGTGGAAACATGACACTGCAGAGGGGACAGGACAACTGCACCGTAGTGAATGGAGGATGGACGAGGTCGTGTATTACAAGATTTTGGCCAACAACCTCCTCCCCTCAGTAAAAGCCTTGGAGAAGGGCCTGCAAGAAGCGTTTCAGGGTCCTGCAGTGGCCTCATCAGTCTACAGACCGGAACCCAATGAAAAAACTTTGGAGGAGGTGACACTTAATGTTGTCCAACGACAGCCCTGAACCCTGAACGATCTGTCGAAGATCTATATGGAGGAGTGGACCAGAACCCCTTGTTCTACAATAACTGCAGGAGACGTCCAAACTCTATTACTGCAGAACCTGGTTCCTGAACCTAATATTTTGATATATATGCAATTGTATCAAATACTTATTTTATATAAGAAAATACAAATTCGTTATTTAAATAAATCATACAATGTGGGATTCTGGAGCATCTTAGATTCTGTTACTCACAATTTGCTGATGAAAATGACAGACCTTGTAATATTACTTTGTATCAACCATATAAACTATGTAACTATGTAACAATAACCTCTCCATACTTTGTGGCTAGGAAAACTTGCAAAATCAGCTTAAAAAAAACGGGTGTTCTCCCCTGTTTTACTCCTCAATGACAAGGTCTAAACAATGTAACAGCCTATGAAGCTGCAGCAGTCAGAAGTTCTGGTAACACCCCCCCCCCCCTCCCAAGAAACCCTCTGGCTCATTAGCATAATTTTAAAAGTTGATTTTCAAGGAAATAGGCCATGGATGACAAATATAAGGAGATACCATAGTCCCGGTGCCTGGATCTATGAGTAATGTCCCTGGCTTATCAGGATGGATTTTAATGGTCGATTTCCTTCAAAAGGGTTGTCCGACAAAAAAAAAAAAAATCTATAGGTGGGTTTTTCATGAATTTCGGACAACCCCTTTAACTGTTTATATTTTACTTACGGTAAATATTTTTACAAGTTTAACAAGTGGGACATCTAAAAGAACCCCAGTTATAGGGAGAAACAACCCCCAGTGGGGGCAGAGGTCTTCAGCTTTAACCCCACATCAGAAGCCAGAGGAAAGATCAGAGTATTTACCAGCGGAAGACGACTTCTCCTCAGTCTTTACTTTCTTTTCCGCCTTTATGGTTCCTGTTGACAAAAGTGTAAAATCAAAGTTTTTATTTCTTTTAAAGACTATTTTTTTTCTTTTTTCATTTTTTTTTTTTAACCTAAACATGCCTCAGTTACACTGGAATCGTCCAAACTCTTTATTTTTTTTTGTATCAGTTTTACATTTTCAAGGAAAGTTAAAAACAAAAAAAAAAATTATAATAAACTAAAATAATAATAATAATAATAATAATAAAAGATTTCTTTAGGAAAATTTTTTTTTTTTTTACTGGGAATTAAAAAATATATTTTTTTAACTATTGGATTCTAAATATTATTAAAAAAAAGTATTCATCAGCTCGCAAAAAAACAAACAAAGAAATGTTTTGGTAGCCCAACAAATAAAAGATTAAAAAAATCTGATAAATCAGATGAACAGATAAACCTCTGATGAATATGAGGCTTGTTACCGGTTGGCGGCTGCTTGTCTTTCTTCGCCGTCTTGTCTCGCAGAGGGTCCGGGGGTCGGCTTTCTGCCATGGGAGTAGATGACGTCTCTGTCACTTCTGTGTTCAGGAGAACAGAAGGTTTCTTCTTTTTGCTTGATTTTGGTGGCTTTAAGTTATTGGGTAAAGCCGCGGCGGTGTGTAAGGAGGGGGCGGGGGGCTCCAGGAGGGCTAAAGGGGAAGAGAAGAAGGTTCAATCCATGTAATTGTGACAAGATCTGTAAATACTCAAAAATACACTAATTTTTTACATTGTAATACAATGGCCTTTGATCAGTTTCTGTGAAGACACGCCCATAATCTATCACCAAAATCCATCCTGATAAACCAGGGACATTACTCATAGATCCAGGCACCGGGACTGTGGTATCTTCTTATATGTGTTATCCATGGCCTCCTTCCTTCGAAAATCAACTTTCATCATTATGCTAATGAGACGAAAGGGCTCTGTGGGTGTTACCAGAGACACACTGTGCTGCAAATTCACAGGCTGTTACACTGTGCAGGAGCACTTCCCACAGCTTGCAATATTAGCATAAGGCAGAGGGAGGGTGAAGTGCTGGGGGGTGTTACTGGAGCCCCTCTATGCTGTAGCGTTAAATACCATTACCAGGTCTCCCCCTCCCCTCTGTCTTATAAGTGCACAGCTTGTGAAGCTGCAGCATATAGGGGCTCTTGTAACACGCCCAGAAACCTTCTGGCTCATTAGCATAAACAGAAAAATAAATTTTAGAAGAATGGAGGCCACAGATTCCCACAGTCCCGGTGCCTGGATCTATAAATAATGTCCCTGGTTTACCAGGATGGATTTTGATTTTCAAAAATTGACCACTAATTTAATTAATTACCATTTTACCAGAAGGAACAGCAGAGGGAAGACCCAAGATTATGGGGGATCCTGATATAATGTGTGTCAGGAGTGCAGACACTTGATTTTGAAGGTTGAGTTCACACCTCATATACAGACGTATACACCAAACATTAAAGGGCTTTTCCAGAATGTAGTTACATGGAGCACCGATTAGGATTCTGAAACACAGCAACCCCCACCGATCACGCCTCTGTATCAAAGGTCAGTGATGCAAGTACCCACGCCAATTAGCAGCCTAGTCCTATTATAGGGCTGCAATACCAAGCACGGCCACTTTACAATGAATGGCGCTGTGCTTGGTAAGGAATGAAGAGAACACAACTCTATACAAATTTAAACATCTGGTGGGATGGAACAACTATGGATACAATCTCCTTGAGGATGGAGATAGTGAGCAGGAGATTCACTACAAACAATGTACATGGAATGTGAAAAGTAGAAGAGGAAGAAGAAGTAGATGATGAAGAGAAGGAACAAGAAAGGGCAAGTGTAAAAAAAATAAGGCAATTAGCCTTTGCCACCAATCAGCCGCACAAAATACAATGTAAGAAGCTGGAAGATAACAGCGCCATACACACAGCAGTGGTCAGACTGGGATACTACAGGCTCCCATTTACTTTAATACGGATCCGTGGAATGGTAATGGGGTTGTACAGCCACCAATCTGAATGACACGCTTAAGAAATGCATGAACACCCCTCGAAATACGCAGTCACTATAGGTTTGATAATGGCTCTAAAAGTGTGGACTATCCCTTTAAGCCTAAAGAGGAGGATTTTGTAAAATCAGAACAGACGTGACGCACTTGTCACAACTGGATTGCTATTCCAAATTTTTTTTTTCAAGGGCCACAACCAAATTTGCAGAAGCAGTAGTCTTAATAAATCTATCGCAATACGAGACCCGACAGAAGGAGCTAATAAATTCTTGATTAAAAAAAAAAAACGAAATTATCCGCCACCGACACCCAGGACTCTATTCCCCATCTCAGAATATGTGATGATATGATACACTATATAGGATGCAAGGCTGGTTATCCCCATGTCTGCAGTGTGAGAGGGGGGACTACAACTCCCACAATCCTCTGTGCTCCTTCCATCTGCAGCATGTGCTCCTGCACTAGGCCCGACCATTATCATGTACAATCAATGGAGCTTTTTCTCTCTCTCTCTTCCTCCAGGCCCGCGTTATCCATGGAATAATGGATGGCGTAACGCGATGGCTGTGGAAGGGTTTAACCCTTTGCTGCGTTTTTCACTTTAGAAGAAGAAGTCGCTCGTTACAGTGATTGAATGACGGCAGATTCCGACATAAAAAAAAAGAACAGCAATTCTCCCCGATGAGGAGCAAACCAATTATTGAGGGAGGAAGGGGTTAATTAGAGAGCTGTAAACACTACTATAGAGACCCGGCATCTCAACTCGGGAGTATAGTCCCTGTAATTGAGCATCTGATAATACAGAAAGTCCAATAATCAGGTCACAAGACTGAGAAATGGAGTTATTAAATTGTGTTATCAGTCAGATCTAGATACATTAGAGAGTTAAAGCTCTTTGCGACTGTGGAAATAGACCCTCATCCTCACAATCTGTGTGTATTGTGGTGGAACCTCTCACAGATGCAACAAGATGTAGATGGGGGGGGGGGTTCTGATATAGATTCTGTAGACTCTGCCTTGTAGTGTAAGGAGAGTCACAATACACCATCTGATACATTTAGGAATGGATCAGATTTCTAACACATGAAGGGTTAATGTTCCGTAATGAATGTTGCGATTTCCTTGCAGAGCGTCTTGTTGGAATCTCCCGTTCTTCTGCATCTAATCAAGTCAATCATTTGCCATCTGTCGAAGACACCCGAGGCTTTGGCCTGGTCCTTTTACTTTTAATTCCCGTGATTCGAGATCAATCATTCACTTAGGAGATGGATTACACCTTCATCCGCCATTTTTCTTTAGCCTGAGGCCGTGTTTCAACGCTGCAACTATGTTGCGTTAACTTCATGTTTACATAAACGCAAGGTGAATGGGTCATTGGGGGTTTCTTTGGTGGCTCATCTTAGGTCAACAACAAATTGGTAAAACAGTTTCAAATTGTGGAAAGATGATGGATTGGACAGAACTGGATGTGACAACACATACAGATCAGCCAGGGGCCTAGTAGGGTACGTCATCGTTACTGTCTCCAAGGAGGCCAATACAATGACATCATAACCCAAATCCATGACTACCATCTTACACTTCTACTATGAGAAAGTAAACTTACACTAATCCAATACTGATCCCAAATAAGACTCCACAAAGTCTTTCCACCTCAAATCCATTGCTATGAGAAGTGCCTTCAGGTGGAGGTCCACACAAAGTGATCACGTAGAGTTTCATGCAGAACGTTCCTTCTCCTAGATGACAATATATTTCTCCCGGAGACCCAACCATTAGAATTTCTTTAATGGTCCCCATCATCTTGTCGTAGGATTTCCCTTAAATCTTCATAACATAACGATCTCCTCTTGATGGATCAATTTTATAATCTTTCCAAAAATTTATTGATGTAGTCAAGAGTCCACTTTGTACAGACCACGATATTCACATTCACACGTCTCCTCCCTCATGCTCATACTCTTCACCAAATATCTAGCTACAGTGCAGTAGACACTTGTGCATGTTGTGTGACCGGATGTAGGACCTTAACGATCTCCGATAATTAACCTATCCTAAGAGTAGACCCTAAATTGTCAATCTTGAAGAACCCCTCGATTATTCCTGTCCTGCAAACCCTCTACAGAGTACATTAATTCCTATAAAACCATCCTACAGGCACTTGCAGATACTTCATTAGTCCTCAAGAGAAGTTCTTAAGAACCTGACAAGGAGAAGTCAACGGCGGATACAATAAGCATTGTAAAAAATCTTATGGGAACACCGTTATTCTATGTAACACCACAAGAGTGGTTATGCCATCTTGTAGCATGCCGGTGATTCAGTTTGGATCTACATGTAATGACAAAGACTACTTGCCCACAAACTTATTCGGTCCAGGAAACTCGCTCTGTGCACATGTGGGTTTTTCCGGACCGAACCTCAAAATACTGAACTGAACTCAATTTACTGAGCTGAATGGACATGGTAAGTAAGTTAAGTTCGGCGATTCCAGTTCCGGTCCAGGAAATCCTGCAAGTGCACGGAGCAAATTTACCCAACCCAAACTCATAGGCAACGGGATTTAAAAGGATACGGACACATTCCATGTATTGTCATCTGTAAGTCCCTCACAAATGTGGAGAAGTGGCGTCTACTGATCAATGGTCACATTCTTTTCTTAAGGCCATAGAGTTATATGGAAGGAAGCTTTACAGATGGGAAGTATGAGAAGAAGATAGAACCAGATGGAGACCAAGGCAAGAAAATGTTGATATGGAGTCTTTTAAAAACCGTGAAGTAAGATCAACCAATCAAAAAAACCGAGAGCCCTCAAATTTTAAAACAACCAAGTGAATAAAAAAAAGGTATTGTTGATGTAGGGTGGCACGGCGGATGAGTGAGTAGTACTTCTGCCTTGCAGCACTGGAGTCCTGGGTAGAAATCCCACCCAGGTCAACATATGCAAAGAGTTTGTATGTTCTCTCCGTGTTTGCGTGGGTTTCCTCTGGGTCCTCCGGTTTCCTCCCACACTCGAAAAAAAAAAACATACTAATAGGTTGTTTAGATTGTGAGACCCATGGGGACAAGGACCAATTTGGCAAACTCTGTGCAGCGCTGAGTAATCTGTGTGCACTATATCAATAAAGGAATTATTATTATTATGTAGGAAAAAAAACAACAGAATAGAAAAAACAGCAATGTGATCCCTCAACAGACAAGGATCTGCGTTATTTTTGATGATTTTCCATAGTACCATTCCCAGAATTCATATGGTTTGGCGGTGAAACAGGAGGAAAGCCCTAATTACAACTCCCCCAATAATCCAGTTGGTTTGATCCATTATCTAAAAGCCCACATTTTTTTTGAAGTGCCCATAAAAACTTAAATTGAAGAAGAAGAAACCAGCAACATCCTTAGTATCTGCAAGTACTTGTCTCTGTACCCAGGTCCAGATCTAACGCTGAACCAATGGGTTGCGTATCTCATACAGTACACGTGGATGACGTTTCGGATTCCCCTTCCAAACCCAATACTAGAATATAAAGTAGGGCATCACGTTTGTCAGAAAATATGCTTCAAAGGTTACGGAGCACCTACCTCCTCCGGGACCTCCTGGACCAGGGATGAGAAGAGTTGTAGTTTGCTTGGGTTTTACACATAGTATTAAACAAGCCTTGAGCTTGTAAAAGCCAAAAAGTGGATTACCTGATGATGTGGAGGCTATCCTGCAATCAGCTATTGCTTTTGGTGAATAGCTTATCAACTGTAAGTGTTCCTTCTCTTTACTGAGACAGTCAATGTGGTAAGTGGACTCGGGGGTTATGGTGGGAGATGTAATTTCCACGTTACGGCTTAGGTCAAGTGGTTCGAGCTTCTCTTGAGGCACAAAGGCAACGTCAGGTACTATATAAACAAAAGAATGTGATAGAGTATTACAATAGGACGTTCTGGGGGTCAGTCGCTTCATCATGTCTGGAATCGTTTCAGAAGCAACAACGAAAGGGGTCATGGTACATTTTACTTTTGCATGGAAAATCAAACATCAAAACCGTGTGAGATCACTAGATTATCATTTATTAATGTCATCCTGGTTCAACAACAAGGAGAACCCACAACCAATCAATGTATTTTACCAATCCTAATGATTCAAAATGTATAGTAATAACAAGCAAAAAACACACAGCTGGAGAAAAGAGAAAAAAAATGGTCACCCAGAAAGTGAACAAAAAAAAATCTATAAAATCTGGATCTATAAAGTAGATTATTCACTTAATAAAAAGACATCTAATTATTAACCACATCATCATACAAAAAACAAAAAAAAATAAATAAAAAGGTAAAAAGAGCTTAAAATATTTATTTAACTTAAAACCCAAAAGTCAAATCTAAAAAAGAATAAAACAAAAAGTGGACCGGAGGTAAAATAATATTAATTTTTTTTTTTTTTTAAATAAATGCAAAATGGCACACACTAGAAATAGAACTACTTTAAAATTTTAAAAGTGCCGAAAATAAATTTCTGTATCGACCAAAAGATTAGTTAAAAAAAAAAAAAAAACGTAAATGGTTTAAAATTAAAAGCAAAGCAGTATATGTAAATTGAAGTTGAAATAACAGGCCAAAAATCAGTTAAAAAAATAAATAAAAAATACCTGGAATTAAACATTTAAAAAAATGTCCAAATTAAGTCAACGGTCATAGGTCAATAATAGAAATAGAACTAGTATAGAGAGAGCAAAATTTTAGTATGTTAATGCAAAAAAAAAAAAAAAAAAATTTGAATATAGTTTAAGTTTAAAAAGTTCTATATTCCTAACCTAAAAGGTCTAAAAAAATTTTTTAAAAATTTAAAAATAAGATGAAACTGATGAAATAAAAATTTGATGACTCGCTGGCAGATGAAACCAAAAATTCGGATTAAAAAATTGAATTTTGAGAAACAATGAATGATCTGTAGCCCCAGTGAAGGTCACGCATTGAAGTTATTAATTACCCTTGGCTATTGAAAGGTCTTGTGGAGTCTGTGGGTAACCTAGAAAGCTTTTTCCTTCATTGAAAGGCAGGCGGAGGATGTCACCGGAGGTTTCCGATGTATGTCGCCGAGATCTTCGCCTCTGGTTGTTCCGCCCAGACCTAGAAAGATTTGCGTTGTGTGGGGAACCTATAAAGAAAGATCTTTCAATCATAAGGAAGTGGAAGGAAATAACCTTTGGTGTTAAAGAAATGTAAGACCCGTACCGAGACAACATGCTTACTTCAAAATTAAAAAAATTATTTAAAAAAAATTATTAAAAAAAAAAAAATTCCAACTGATAATTAAACCTTTTTTCTCCTTGTTCGTTCTATAGTATCAGATTATCAGAGGAGGGGGGATTCTTTTCGGGCAACTAAGCACCTAAAAAACAGTGCTGGTGCCGATAACAAGAAGGGAAATAAAAGTGGTTTCTATAAAATATTTTGATACATAAAATATACAATTATAATATTAACATTTTAAAATTTTTGCTAGTAGGAAAACTGTCAGTTATTCTACTTTAAAAACAAAAAAAACTTTTAATGTCAAGTTTTTTTTGTTTTTTTTTTAAAGTAGAATAACTGACAGTTTTCCTACTAGCAAATTCCTTCCGAAATTTTTTTACTTTGGATTATTACTTTTTTACTATTTTTCCCTACTTGTTTAATAGCATGATTAGAGGTGGAAACAATCTAAAATTACACACAAATAAAATAAAAATAAAATTTTAAAAAGGGGGGAAAAAAGGGCCAAAAATTCTACAAGTTTTGTAATATTTCTAATATGAAATAATCCAGATAAAAATCAACTGGGTATAAAAATGTTAAGTAACAGACAATGTAAAAATGTTCTCGGACCAACATAAGAAGTATAGTGAGCGGACAGAGAATTTTGCACATAGAAAAGTGATCTTTAAAGGGGCGGGGGGTGGGGGGGGGGGGGGGAATTGTCAGTTCCATATGTTTTACTGCATATTTTTTTTTTAAAAAACGAGCAGTTTCAACTCAATAGCCTTTTACTAAGATGGACACATGCACACTCGGCTCAGGAAGAGGAGTAATGACTTTACACCGGATACATATAAATCGTCTTCCATTGCTACCACTAAAATCCAGCAATTAAAACACGGTCTGAATTTTTATTTTTTGCAAAATGAGGAAAGTGACTGGACAGTTCCTCGCCTTTGTTAATCTGTGGATCACTAATTGACGAGGACTTCTTACACCCAGAGGCGTCGGCAGACTCCCGTTTGTCTTTCTTGCTGCGCGACTTCCCAGAAGACAAAGTCAATTGCAAAGGTTTGGCTGCCATATTAGAATGGAATACATTTGCTTCAATTGGACTCTGAGGTTTGGGAGGAATTGCCTAAATAAAAAGACAAATAAAAAAAACACATTTATTGCGTAAGATTCACAATTTAGAGACCTGAGAAATCCTTTGAAGCAAAAAAAAAAAAAATTGCATAAAAATCTATAAATAAAAACCTTTATGAACTGAAAGACTAAATAAAATTCAAATACAATCATATAAATTAACACAATAATGAAAAAAAAACCTAAATTTCCTGAAATAATCGGATGATTCATTTTAAAAGTTAAACATTTTAAAATTTTAAAACATTTTTTTAAAAATCTATAAATTGAAACACAATGATGAAAACAAAATCATATTACATAAATTTATTTTACATTTTAACTTCTGATATTCCGAACATTTCAGCTGACGTTATTTTGTGGTTTCAAGGGCTTTTCCAGAAACGTAATATAAATGGCCTGTCCTTAGAGGAGGTCCAATAAGAGTTCAAATATCAATCGGCCGCCACATTCTATATAGAACCTCTTTATGTAGACCAGACATAGCTAAATATTTCTTATTCTCTCAACAGGGTCCTCCACCCAGATTCACTTTCCGTTTAGCATATGTCTTTTTGAACTTTTTTTTTTTTTTTTTGAAGGACCCATAAGCATTATGTCCAAAAAATTAAAAAGACAAATATAAGTTCCTAATTTCTAGCTATCTATTTTAGAGTCTATGGGTCCGGCAATACATAATTTTTGTAAATAGGTTTTATTAGTTTGTTTATGTATTTGTTTCTAGCGGTGCTCGAGCATTAATTACAATGTGCTGCGGCATAAGACACATCTACTGTAAAAGGTGCCAAGTTGTATCTGGTCAACAAAGAAGTGGGTCTAAGCTTCCCCTAATTTATATGTGGTCGATGGCATCTAAGGATAAGCCATGAATAGAGATGAGCGAATCCAAAACTTTTAGTTCGGGTCTGGGGTTCGGGTGTATCCCACACAACCTGGACAGATTGCTTGATACAATCTGGCATATGGACATCCCTAGCCAAAGCTATCCCCCTGACCAATCACAGCTATGGCTAGTAGCTAGGGGAGTCAGTTTGTTGGATTGGCTGTATATGCCTGGGTCGTGCAGGATGCACTCAAACTTAAAGGGTGCACTCATCTCTAGCCACGGACACTATAGTCAGGAAAAACTTTAAACATTTTTCATTAAAGCAATTTAAAAAAAAATATATAAAAATTTATTATGTTTAGGCTGAAAGAGATTTTTAAATACACTGAGCAACCGTGAAAAAAACACAAAATAATGCATCACAATACATCATCCACTGGCCGGGCATTTACCTCATGTGCAGGTCCCAGAATACTTGAGGAATCAGATGTTATGCGGTAAAATGACTCATTTAGAAAATGTATTTGTATAAATTATTAGTGACAGTTGAATGGACATTGGATATATATATATATATATATACACTTAAAATAAGATTAAAAATACCAGCATTTGTGGAATTGAGGAATGAACTGTAGGGGGAAAAGAAGCAAACAAAGAATTTCTTTTATCATTTTTAAGCTTTATCTTTTTTTATCCTTAATGTAAACGTTCCCCTAGGAGAAAAATGTGAAAACAGTTTCTTTCCTCCATCATTTTCCACAGGTTGTGTGTGGTATTGCAGTTCCTCGAAAATTGCAGAGCTGCAACATCAGGCACAGCCTATAGACAAGGCTATTACTCCATTTTCCGATTCTGTGCACCAACTTTATGAGGGGTTTCCAGCTGTATTAAAAATGAAATTCTGACAGCTGAGGAAATACTGGGTAGATAACAAAAACAGTCTTTCCAGTGAATAATGGATCCATTGGTTCTTGCTTCTTGGTCCTTGGCGAGAACGTCCGGATACGGAGACTAATAGGCACACTTGAAGCAGTACTGGAAGTGGAGTGATGACGTGAATAAGTAACGAAGGTAAGGTCAAAACAAGAAGAGTAGAAAGAGCAAGGGAAAAAAAGGAGGGAAAAGCGGAAGGAAGAGGTTGCAGAAGGACAGAGCGGAAGGAAGAGGTTG
>WNYA01001442.1:0-72673 GCA_019512145.1 Engystomops pustulosus
GGCTAAATGTGTTACTGTTCTAACTGACATCTGGAGTCTTGACTTTAAAAGCTAAAGTTTGTAAACTCCTTCAATATCCATGTTATAAAGGGGATTTGCAAGATCATAAAAATCCCATTTCCTCATCAACACTGAAGTTCACAGGCTGTACACATTTTAAGTGGAGCGCATCCTTATCTTTGGTTCTTCTAGACCAGGGTTGCCACGGGCCACAGAGCAGCGGAAACTAGACTTGGGGGGCTAGACCTGGGGGGATTTTTTCTGTGAGACCTGGGGGATGTGTTGTGTTAGAAGGGGGTAGCAGACATGGAAGGGGGCTTCCTAAGTGAGGAGAGTGCTAGGGGGGATAGCTGTCTGCAGGTGAAGGGGGGGTTTATAGTACTTATACTCTTGTACATATGGGGCAGTATTATAGTAGTTATATTCTTTTTACCAAAAAAGAATAGCAAAAAGTAGTGGTTACAGGGAGGAATTTGCTCTGCACTGTGGTTTTTGAAGAATCTAGGGTTTTGGTTAATAGTGCGGCCCCCTGAAGGGTAGTGGCATGACAATGTGGCCCTCGGACCAAAAAATTGTGCACCTCTATTGTAGACCATCTGTTAATACAATGACATTGCAAGCGCTACAGATCGATCAGCCAGCCATTTATATCACCGTAAGATTATTAATTATAATTCCTTTATTTATATAGCGCACACAGATTAGGCAGCGCTGCACAGAACTTGCCAAATCAGTCCCTGTCCCCCTGGGGCTCACAATCTAATCCACCTACCAGTATGTTTTGGAGGAAACCCCGAGGAACACTTAGAGAACATACAAACTCTTTGCAGATGTTGACCCTGGGACTTGAACCCATG
This sequence comes from Engystomops pustulosus, assembly GCA_019512145.1. Classification (NCBI taxonomy): domain Eukaryota; kingdom Metazoa; phylum Chordata; class Amphibia; order Anura; family Leptodactylidae; genus Engystomops; species Engystomops pustulosus. The sequence goes on from WNYA01001442.1 coordinate 858, forward strand.
TCCCCAGCGCTGCAAGGCTGTAATGTTAACCACTAAGTCACAGTGCTGATTGCAAAAGGTGCAAAATGAATAATATCATGAAATTACTATACAACTTCATCTACACCTGATCACCTACTACAGATTTTTAATTCTACCATGAGCTTTAATAGGACCATTCCATTAGAATGTTGAGTGGCTATTTATAGTAAAACAGGACGAGATAATAATTTTTTCATTCTCTTATTTACTGTATTTTTAATGCAAAATGTATAATTTCAAGTTGATATAACACGATGGGATAATACATTATAAAAAATACATGAGATCATCTCCATCTTCTTTCTGTACAGTCACCTGGGGCTTATGTTTTAGGCTAATTGTTTCACCAAACAATGCACATGTACCTCTATCTTAAATACATTTCTCACAGCATCCACTGGCCAAAAGGCTCTTATTTTTAGGCTGAGAGTGGAGTTCCCCCTATAAACTCAGATTCCCTTTTATCCCATCTAGAAACAATATTCTGACATAAAGAAATGACACCATCATTGCATTTACAGTATCTAACACTGAGCGGTGATGAGCAGCCAAAATAATGAATCATTCATGTCTACTACAAGTGTAAAAAGCGAACCAGGAGCTACAACACACAAGTTCCCTACCACTCACAAGCCACAATCACACAGCAATTACCTTTTCTCGAAAGATCAACTTTGGATGATTCTGGCTTGGAGTCCAGACACGAGGTCTCAGCGTAATCCTTGTATAAGATTGGGAAGCGTGTCACCCTAACGGAGAAGTGTTTCTGCAATTAAATTGTTTGGAGTGCTGGGATCTGAGAGGCTCGGTTATGCCTGCTGAGTTCATTTCCTCTCAAATAAAGGTTATTATGCGGAGGAGAATAAGTGAAACTAAATTGGTTTAGTTGACCTCCTCTGGAAATGAAAAGGTTCTTCTCTGTCACATAGGATCCTGCCAGAAGTAATTCCTGCCAATATTGTCTGTGCCTGCGTATTCTCACTGTTTGCAAATGACTGATTTTCTGATTCATGCACACCATTAACCCAGGCATAGCGGTACAATCACTAGAAAATCAACAAACTAAAAAGTCATGAGAACTCCTAAAAAGGCTGCCAGGAAACTTACTATTGATTACAATAGGAAGCATGAGCGGACAAAAGGTTATTATAGAATATTGCTGGGAGAAATGTGCTACTAGAAACATGTGGTGAGACAATGGAGCTCATTTACTAAGGGTCCCACTGCTCACTTTCGTCAGACTTTTTCGAGTATTACACAGCTGGGACAGGTATTTTGGTGCACGCGATCCATTTTTGGTGCAGCTGTCCTGGCTTCCATGCAAAACAAATCAGGGGATGGGCCGTTGGATGATCCGACTGATTCGGACTGAGCGTGGGATCCAACTTTCGAATTGTGCTGCAAGCTAATGCACTTACATGCACCACGAAAAAAGAAGGGGAACTCCAGTGGACCTGAGCGGGGAAGTGACACATGCAGGATATCGGGCGCACAATGTTAGTGAATCATGGCACAGTGCATTATTGTCTGATGCAGTGCTGCACAGAGCTTGTCAAATCGGTCCCTGTCCCCAATGGGGCTCACAATCTAATCAACCTATCAGTAGGTTTTGGAGTGTGGGAGGAAACCCATGCAAACACATAGAGAACATACAAACTCTTTACAGATGTTGACCCTGTGACTTGAACCCAGGTCCCCAATGTTGCAAGGCTGTAGAGTTAACCACTGAGCCATCGTTCTGCCCACTTTTGGTGAACTCCAGCAGACGGTTACGTAACTGTGCCCCAATATCTAATATTTTTACTACTAATAATAATCATAAAAGTAAATATAAAATATGATGATAATAAAAATATAAAAAAGAAGACCTTATTAAGAACAAGGCCCTAATCTCTCACATATGCAATTATGCTATTGACTCAACTTCATTGCTCATCCTATGTATTTTTGCTGAGGGTCTCATAATTGACACACTTTTTGTGCATATACCAAAACTGTAACAATTTTATTTTTTTGGGGGTAAAAATGTTTGTTTTTAAAAAAAAACAAGTTGAAAAAAAATATGCTACTGCTATAACTAGTAAAATTACTAATGCCAATAAAAACATAGAATAAAACAACTTATATTGTAAAAATTACATAATGAAATATAAAATTTAATGTGCTACTACTAATAACTGCCACCAACAATACCAACCAACCAACAATATAAAAAAAATTATTATGACTTCCACTACTTCAATTTACTAATGCAACTACTATGTCTTCTACTCTCGTAATTCAGGGGAAGATTAAGGTTGTGCTCTGGGCGGTGTGAATATTATAGCCCCTATGAGTCTGAAATAATTTCCTACATATGGTACTAGAATCAGCTTCATACGGGAATGGAGGATGTATCTCTTCTGCCTGCTTTCAATCTGTGGTTTCAGAACCTTTGGAGAACCTTCAAAGGTCCTGAAATGGCTCATGATGTTCAAGGATTTTATGGGTGAAGGTCCTTCTTAGTAAAACATTTAGTGTGTGGTTTGGGTGGCCATGGGCCCCCTAGAAGGCTTGGACCCCAGGATACGGCCCAAAACGCTTATTTTCTAATCCAATACTGTCGTCGTTGCTTTATAAAGGTTGTCTGGGATTTTAAAAACTTTAGACATGGGAACATGTGTCAGGCTGAAGCAGGCACACAGCTGTCAATGTGACGTCAACCACCATCCTATTTCTACAAAAAGAGGCAGCCAGTGACAGGCAGTACTATGGCTAAACAGGATCACTGGAGGAATCAGTATTTTCTTACCCACAGGAGACACAAGTCAAAAGTTTTTTAATCCCAGTCAAGCCCTTGACAAAACTAGTACAAAATAAAACATCTAAAACTTAATTCTAATTGTATTTAAAAGTAGACTTCCACTATCAGGGATAGTCACACTCCGGCCACTTATGACTATTCAACATAAGGATTAGTTTAGTTTTAAGTGTCTTTTAGACTTTTCAAATGGATGGCCTATTTTAGAAAAAAATATATAGAAAAAAATCTACTACAGAATATAAAACTTTATTGAATAGGGAATTCTAAGTTAGAACAAGTATTAAACAGAGTGGGATTTGCTACAAAGCTTATGTCAACAGGTCCCCCCAGCCGAGATGCCAGGACAAGGAGAGGTTTGGAGTTTACAAAGTCATTTCAATCACTTTCCATTCATCCTTTGAATTTCATTGAGACTGCACCCCGTTTTCCACCATGCTGTGGTTCGAGTTGAATGACATCTTGTCATCATCTTATTCTCAAGGGACATTTCAAACAAAATTGAAAAGTGAAGGATCCTTCCAATGGGCCTGCTAAGACCATAATGAAATAATATTTCAATGGTTGCTTAAAGTGAGTACAACACAGGATGTTTTATTTTACCACAAAACTACCAAAACTGGATTGGTTAGCATAAAACTCCTGTGGAAGTTTGCACAAGTGATGTATACCTATTGCTGACCTCCTCAACCCTTTCCCTTGCAACTTGACCGTACAAGTACCTTTGAAATTTTGCACTATTGCCATGCATTTCTGAGGAATTGAGCATGCAGTGACTTTTCCTATTGAGGGAAGGGCATTACACATCATGACATTCTTACTAGAGCATGCAGACAGAAAAGTTGCAGAAAAGGATTGCCTAAAAATTTTCTTGGCATGACCTGCAGACTTGGCAGCATACACAATCAGTGTCGGACTAGACCACCGGACTGGGGTGGAATTATGAGTGCCCAAGATCCTGCAGGAACATTTGTAAGTGAAGAGAACAATCACATGACACTGGGGAGAATTCATAAAGACTTAAAGCTTGGGAAGTCTAAAAGTTCCCCCCGTTGGAGGTCCTACATCTGTATTCACTAAGAGCCTGCGTTCTCTAATTAAATGTGAGTACCTCATTGAAAGAGGTACAAAATGTACAGGATATCACTCCTTATGGATGGGTAAAATCATTTCTTATCTTTCTGATCAATGTGATTTTATCTATGGCAGTGATGGCAAACCTTTTAGAGCCTGAGTGCCCAAACTTCAACCAAAAGCCACTTATTTATAGCAAAGTACCAACACAGCAATTTAAGCAGTAATTTATTTCTCCTTGTTCTTTGACAACTTTCAATCGTTTCAACACACCAATTCAGTTGAAAGGAGGAGGGCAAATTCACCTATCATTGTAGGAAGATTCTGTAGGAAGAATTTTTGAGTCCTGTCTGGTGAGCTTCATGCTGGGGTGATGGCCTGAGTGCCCACAAAGAGGGCTCCAAGTGCCGCCTCTGGCACCAGTGCCATAGGTTCGCCACCACTGATCTATGGTATAGATATTGATTGGTATTGTTGGGACATTCTAGTGTGCCCTATATGTTTCATTACATTTGTGCATTTGTGTACATTGTTGTGCCTATACCTGTGCACCCCTTTACGTTTTTGTACCTCTTTCAATGATGTTTTAGTCCTTGTTATGCACTAGTTGTTACCTTGTGTGTTATTTAATAGTTGATGTAATAATAGTTACATTTTATACCCCTTTTCACTACTTGATTATTAGTATTTCTTACAGGATGATTCACAAATAGTATAGATTTTTAAAACCTATTGTCAAGGGTCAGGGTCAGTGAAACCCCTGGACCACTGCAGACAATGACACAAGCCGAAACCTGAGACCGGAATCTAAGTGGCACCCGGTCTTCACCATGTGATTGCAGCGTGGTACCACCAGGTCATTCCACAGACGTGACTTGTCAAGGTTGAGGTACAGGAATGGAAGGAGGACAAGACAAGTGGCAATGGTTTAGGGTCACAGACAGAGCAGGAGGTCAGGGCTGGTGGCGGTGGAGCAAAATCAGGAACAGGTTTGAGGTCACAACGGGAGGTCAATACACAGAAATAACTCTCAGGGAAAAGATTTCTCTTTTAGGAAAAATATTTCAGTGGGGAATGCTAGCAGTGGCCGGCTTAAATCAGTTTCCTGGAAATGGCCAGCATCAATTAGTGGTGTGCTGGCCCTTAAAATCCTTGAGTGCCATCGCACGTACCCTAGGAAGCAGGGACACGTGGCTGGCTGCCAGAGCAGGAATGCGGACAGGTAATGAATGGAAGGGAGCCGGGGGCCGCAGGGAGGCATGGGAGGTGGGTCGCGGGGGCACAGGCTTGCCCACGACCAAGAACGTGGGTCGTGGGGGCACCTGTGACACCTATTAATGATACATCCTACATGTGGATATTATGGATAGAGGGTGGGCCTTCAAGATCACGACATCTGATGGCCCATCATACACTGGTCCACTGTGCATAAATACATTTTATTTTTATAAATAATACTGCAGCAACTAGCAGAACCCATGGGCATGATGCGTTCGGCCCTAATAGTGGTCATCTCTTCCATATCTATGCTGTAACAGCTCTTTCTTGACTAACTTATTATGCGTCTCAACTTTGCTCTTTTGGTAAGTTCTCTTCAACTGTCTGTTCCGGAACCTTTAGTGTCTGGCCTGCATCTTAGCTCTTTTTGAATTTGCTCAAATGCGGTCAGGGTTGCTTTCCATCTATTTATTATAGAATTTAAAAAAATATTGAAATGTTGTTAGAAGAACAATCTTCCTTTTAGGTAGAGATGACTGAATCAATTTGTTGTCTGCCGTTTTTCCAAAACCGAAACAAATGCAATTTTTTTCTAATGAAACAATTAATGAAACATTATCAGTGTCTTTCCATTTTAAAGAAAATCTGTGTTTTAAAGGACTATTGGGGCTACAAACCAATTTCCATAATAACTGGAGCAACATCAGTCTGGACGCATTTGATGCAGACCTGAACTGAATGTTTTAAAAAATTTGGCAAAGCTTCAGCAAATTGAATCTTGAATGAGTCATCCATCTCTATTTTTAGGAAAAGAAAATGTCCATGTATAAAATATAATCCAAACAACAAAGGGATTTACATACAATAAATCACAATTTACATAATTCAAAAGGACTTAAAAAACCTGCAATTTGCCGTTGGGGCAGGCTGAGTGAGCATGGGGATGGGAATAATGTAGACAGGCTCCACACAGATACCACTCTTCAGTTTAAATATAGATTTCTCAGCGGCCATTATGTGACAGTAACCGATTGTGACAAACCACTGAGGCACAAAAAAAGATAAAAATACTGCCTGAATACCCCTAAAATTGGAAAAATATATTATTTAAGAAACTCATACACAAAAAGGAGAAAAACAAGTCATTTTCACTTAGCTCCCCTACAGAGAGTAATGTACTCAGGAAATAAGGCAGAAGCTGCTATTACAGATAGGACAGTGGTCTATGGAGGGATCGGAAAGGAAATAGCATGTCAGCAATGTTCCGAAAAGAAAGTAATAATAATTATATTATAAACCACTAAACTACTAACAGACATGAAACCCCTTGTTGTGTAACGATGAAGATTACCATACAATGAGTTAAGCGTCTCTTTACATTTAAGAAGGTCTTGTAACATCTCAAAAGAAAAAGACTCCAATAAAATTTTTATCCAATTTTCCAGATTGGCTGGTAGGCTGGCAAAAGATCTTGATTTAGAAAAAAAAAGGTTCTGAAAAACCCAAACTCATACTTTAGTAAAAAACACAGGAAATTCAATACTCACCTTTCCGACCCCCAGAGCTCTTCTCTTCTTCGGTCTGGCAGCGGCAGGTCCATGCGTTGTTGCGTCCACAGCCTCAGGCGACGGAAGAAGAGAAGACCTGCGGGGTGTGTCCCAAAGGAGAGCATTGACTTGCTTTTTTTAAGTGCTGGGAAAACTGGGGCTGGCTATTTACAGGGGATGGGCGAACTATATACTGGGGTAGTGGGCTTGCTATATACTGGGGGCTGGCCAAATACTGATGCTGGCTAGCTATATACAGGGAACTGGTTATATACTGGGGTTGGAATACCCTACATCGTAAAATCTGACTAATACCCAACCATGAAAGCCTAATACCTGTCACCCCTTCCTCCTCATAAGATTTTAAGTTCTTGTAAACCGGACCCTCCCTCTTATTGTTTCAGCTGACCATTAAAGCCTTCTGGTGGCTAGGGCATGGTTGGTAAAAAAGGGAAAGAAAAAGTGTACTTACCCTGCTCCCAAGATCTGGTTATCGGCCCTGAACCTTAACCAGTAGTCCCAGGTGGTTGTGGGGATAGATCTGGTCAACAGATTGCCTTCCTGCACCATGGGACATCACTTCATCTGACCACAAGGCTTCACTTGCAATGAGAAAGTCACTCAATGGTCATAGACCCCGGGCCCAGTCATGATACCCAACCATAAAGGCATTTTTACAATTTATTGTTAAAGGTCCATAGGTTACCTTTATAAATGAACAAACTAAAACTAAGTTTGTAAAAACTACAAGGAAAATACATTATTTTGTTTTTGTTTGACATTGAAGGAAATCTGTGTTTTTTTCTTTGCTCTTTCTCATTTCTCTACACTGATCGCTAGATTGATTGACATGTGGCAAGTAGTGACAATGTGAAAATACATCAGACTTAAGAGGAGTAGAGGGTCTATATGTGAGCTGACCTATCCCTTCATCTACAAGGTGTCTTCTTGTAATGTCACTCAGGTTTCATGGTTTATCTATTGATCAACAGATAACAAACACCTTTCACATTGTCATTCTCCATCACTAATCTCTTACAGAAAGATTTCTGCTGTCACATTTACAGCCATCAAAGTCTACTCAATTATCTCGCACCAGGTCTGTTTTCCTGCAACACAATTACAACAGCTGCCATAGTATATGTATCTGGAAATTCTCATATTTCACATCTTACTCCTTCATATTTTATCAGTATGTTCATCATTTCTATAACATAAGCTATATCATAACATCTATTAAGTCATATCGAGAAGCAAGAATTACATACCGTATTTTTCGGACCGGAGTATAAGGCGCACCATCAATAAATGCCTGCTAAAACATCTAGGTTCATATATAAGGCGCACCGGATTATAAGGACGAATGACCAGCAGGTGGCAGACCTGTGCACAGTTCAAAGCAGCTGTTGTCTGTAAGTACAGTTCATATATAAGGCGCACTGTACTATAAGGCGCACCTTTGATTTTTGAGAAAATCAAAATATTTTTTGTACCTTATAGTCTGAAAAATACGGTATAAAAAAATAAAACAACAGCAGGATAGTCAGCAATCCAAATGTCTCAGACAGATACATAAAGTATTACAAATGGGGTCACATTAAACACTGGATCTTACCAAAGGGGACATAAAAGTCTCACAGGACAGGAGATAACAAGGTGAGGGGCCGACTACTGGGGCCTCCACTGATCACGAGAAAGGGACATCTGCTATCCCCTTCTCATTCATTGTCATGCATTGCCACTAACCATTAACAAAACTACAGGCGGTCCCCAACTTAAGAACACCTGACTTACAGACGACCCCTAGTTACAAACGGACCTCTGGATGTTGGTAATTTATTGTACTTTAACCCTAGGCTACAATAATCAGCTATAACAGTTATCAAATCTGCCATTAAGCTTTATGTTATTGTTATAAAATATATATTTCCGACTTACATACAAATTCCACCCAAGAACAAAGCTACAGAACCTATCATGTACGTAACCCGGGGATGTATATGAGAGCTTATAAAACCATCGAACAACTGCTTTATTATTATAAACAGAATAGCTATACAAAATATAGTAGTCATTGATGCTAAATAAATACAATCATAGTTGCAAAAAGATATAGCAATTTTAAATTTTACAACCAAAAAGTTCTATGATTCTATCTTGAATATTTTTGCAGAAAAACATGACAACATTTATTTTACAATAAATAGATTTAATCTTAAAGATTTTGGAGCCTTTTTTAACCTCTTTTCTCTTTTTAATTTAAAGACAATTATATAAGAGAAGAAAAAACATCTGCCTTCGGATTCCGTTGAGTGTAGACGATTCCGGGAGGAGTGTGAAGCACATTTCAGCCTCACTCCACATCATATCTATCAGCTGCTATTATTCCAATCCATAGCCCTTCCTTAACAACTAAGCAAAGCACCAAATATTTTTTATTTTGACAGAGTTGCTTGATGTCTGCGGCGTATGACATGGGAAAGCCCTGCAGGTTATCACGGAAGCCGCGCTGGAATATTTACTGTGTGAGATCACTATGAACCCGCACTGTCAGACAATATGAACAAAACTGCTACTTGTCTGATTCAATGGATCAAAATAGACAGTGATTTTACGTTATGTGATCTCGTTCTTTTAGTAAAAAAAAAATTGTGTATTAAAAAATACCTTTTGCATTTGTTTTGCTGTGTTCAACTATCTCAGTGGGGCACATTTACTAAGGGTCCGCACACCGCATTTCCGTCGGGTTTCCCGACTATTTATGATTAGCGCCGCATTTAACAGGGGCTTTTGGCGCACGCGATTGGATTTTGCTCCAATCGCGGACTATCATGCGACAAATCGGGGGAGTGGCCGTCGGACAACCCGACTGATTCGAACTAAGCGCTGGATTTAACATTCAAATTGTGTCGCAAGACAATGCACTTACATACACTGGGAAGAAGAAGGTGAACTCCGGCGGACCTGAGCGCGGAAGCGACAGATGCAGGATATCGGGCACACGGTCTTAGTGAATCGCGCCAGACTTCATCCTCGTCGGACAATACACCTCAGGGATCGCGACAGGACCGGGTAAGTAAATGTGCCCCAATATGTTTTTCCTAAGTTGAAAAAACTTCATGGTTGATTCATTTTGTTGAGTAAGTGAGGTTTTCATTGCTACTACCGTAAATATGTGCATATTTTTTTGCAATGTCAGATTTTTAAAAAAAATTCCGGGATTTTAACTTTTTTATGTTATTGTTTGTTTTTATGTTTTTTGTGTTAGTTTTTATTTAGATGTCTCAATTTTCTACAGTATATTTTTGTACTTTGTACAACTTTGTTTGGATTTTTTTGTATAAGTCTCCTTGAAAACTTTCCAAACATTGTAATTTTTTTTTACATTTTTATTTTTTTGTCTGTTTCCCAGGCACTTGATGGTGAAGTGTCAGAGAGGGGTCCTGTCAATGAAGGGTAAATCAGACTTTGCGGCCATGCCCATGATGCACCAAAATGCTAATTTGCATAGATATATATATTTTTTAAAGGGGTTTTCTCCATTTAGGCAATTAACTTTCTACATTTAGGCAGCTCATAATTGCACTTTACCCACAAAGAGTTATGTTTGTTTGTATGTGACTGGGGAGATGACAGTAGGACTAAAAGGGAACCTAAGGGATGATCATGTTGTCATGACACTGTGTTACTGATGGGGTGACATAGGGAACCCTTCCCATTTCTCATTAGTTAGATTCCTCTAAAAGGTAACATAGCTAAGAAAAAGAGTCATCTATGGTAGTAATAAAACCTTATAGTCAGTATAAAAAGAAAAAAAATATTGGGGCACATCTATAATGCTTTCTTCACCAGTTTTCTGCCTGTTTTATGTTTTCAGCCTCACATGCTAATTTGTGTCTTACATGGTGGAGTACTGGGCGGGCAGGGGGAGGGCAGTTGTGTGATCGGAAATCAGGTGGTGACTTTAGCAGAAATCTCTACCATGTCACACGTGGTCGAACAGGTCGAACCTGATAGATATCGCTTCTGGATCTATGAAGAGACCAGAACCTCTTAATATATTCAGCCTGGTACGCGCTGGAGGGTGGCAATATTAAGATTCCCCTCATTATGTGCCCTAGAAGACATGACCACCAACATGGTGCACAGAGAAGCTCATTTACATATAGATAAAATTCCCAGCAATCTGTTTCCGAAAATATTGCGGTTTAGATATGTCTGGAAAACTTCTGAAGAGCCTTACTGAATGATGATTTACTTGTAGGCTGATTGGAGAACATGTCCACTTATGGTGCTCTAGATAAAGAGGCAATAACAAGTCATCGTAATAATATACCTTTAATGCACTGCAGATAAGCCGCTCTTGACCACCCTTGTGTCTATCCTCCAGCACATCATGACTACCATTTATCTGCCAGACACATAATAGATTACGACCGTGTCTTCTGCTCCAACTATGTGAAGTCTGTTTATCCAGACCACAAAACATAAAAAGCTCACAGCTGCTGAACATTTAACATATCGCTGTCCTAAAAAGCCAGACCCCATGAAAAAGCCCTTCATCCTGCTCTGCGCACGCTTAAAAGACGTCAGACAAAATAAAAGCTTTGCATTTAACCTCTGAATTCATGGCCTCGCATCACTTCTCTCAATGTCACTGCTTTGTGATTCAGCCATGACCAACTTTGGTCAATCGACGGCTCGCAGTGTAACAGGGCTTTGGGTCCATTGACGATTTTTTTATTTTGTGCTCTTCTGCCTGTTAAGCATTCCAGAACTGGCCTTCCACGCTGGCAGCCTGCCCTGGCAAATGAGTTGAGGATGATGTACAAGATGGTACGGCGCTTGCCGCAGTTTAGCCTACAGGGTCTTTCCTTGATGCAGCTACAAAGCGAGATTGAGAAATGTTCATTTCAAAGCGAAAAAGTGTAATAAATTCTCTCTAGAGCGCTGCCAAGCATCAGATCTCATCTCCGCTCTGCATAACATTTATACCTTGCGCTGATAAAGTGCTCCATGTTTGACAATGAATACATGACTTGGACGTGTCCTTACAATTTATACATTTCCTACAAAGCCTATAAAGAGAAAAAAATCTGATGTGACATGTGCGGGGAATAAATATTGTGTTTATACTATCACTACATGGGATGATATCTGTCACACTATGAATATAAGATTCTCAGAAGTCACTAAGGAGTCTAATGGCCATATAAGAGCATTAGGACACGAAAATCCTAAATCCTAAAAGTAGCATCAGAGCTACGTATAGTAAAATAAGAGGTGGTGTCAAGAATGTATATGTAACCCACTGTAACCCATGAGTTCCAGAGAGTTGCCCATACTCTAATTAGCTAATCCAAAACCAAAATAAAAATCGATTAAAAAAAAAATCTTTACCAATAACAACTATTACTTGTCCTGCAAAAAACGAGCCCAAACATAGGCAGAAAATGTATAAAATGTAAAAAATACTTTAACATACATTATTATACAAATTTATATTATATACAAATGATATTATTATACATATATATGATATAAAAATTATATTATTATATAAATTTGAGGTCTCTTGATTTATACTGATTTCAAGAATGAAGTGCTGCCTTGATACTAACATGTTCAAGCCTCTTATTATATCCAGCACATGACTGGGCAGCACCTGGCATGAAATTGCATTATAACCTGCGTCGGGAAGTGGCGCATGGTCAGACTATGCCCACTCTATGCCCCAATCCGCTCACTTGGCACAATTATTATTATAATTTAATAAAATGTAATCAACAAATTCTATATCATGACGCCATTAAAATATTCAACTCATGCTGCTGAAAACAAGTCCCTAGAACTTTTTAAAGGTGAGGGTGAATATAAAAAAAAGGGCCTTGAGATATACCACTGCAATATCCCTTTCACCTATATCCAAGCCAATCATCATGCATGAATTCAACATCCCCAACCCTTCTTTTATCAGGATATCCATTCAGAGGTATGTCAGACTCTGATCACCTAGAAGATGGTGGCCAAGTAGTCAGACATTGGGGCACATTTACTAAGGGTCCGTGGACCGCATTTCCGTCGGGTTTCCTGACTATTTCCCATTTGCACCACATGTAACATGTTTGGTGCACGCAATTGGATTTTGGCGCAATCGGCACCGACTTTCATGCGGCACCACCCGACTGATTCGGACTAAGCTCGGGATTTAAAATTCAAATTGTGTCACAAGACATGCACTCACATACACCGAGAAGAAGAAGGTGAACTCCGGAGGACCTCAGCGGGGAACAGTCGGACAGTCCGGATCGGGGATCACGACTGGACCGGGTAAGTAAATGTGCCCCATTGTGGTTTGTATTGGTCCTAAATCTTTGGGTTTGGCTTAGGGCAGTGGTGGCGAACCTATGGCACGCGTGCCAGAGAGGGCACGCCGAGCCCTCTCTGTGGGCACGCGGACCATCTCCCCTGCTGTCCATATATAAATCATTAGAACTCCCGGCAGGCAGGAAAAGCTGCCGATCGCCGAGAGCTCCAGTGATCTCTTTCACTGACGGCTGCATCAGACCTGCTCTGTGCTCATTAATGCTGCCTAGAGACACAGCAGCAGGTCTGTGCCCGCCCCTCCACCCCCTCCCCCTTCAGCCCGGGAACATGAGGAGAAGAGAGAGAACTGCCGGAGCACGCAGCCGCTGCACAGTGAGTACAGAAGTGCAGCTGGAGGCAGGAGCTGCTGTGTGTGTATATGGCACAGGCAGCAGGCAGGCAGCTTTGGGACACTGAACAACTGTAGGTGCTTATGGTTTAGTGTCCCAAACTGCCCTGTATGACACATGTCTGTGGCCACATGTATACTGCCCCTGGTCCAGTGCTCCTGTCACTGTGCCATGCTGCCAGTGACCCTGGGGTGCACTACACTGCCCTCACTGACAGCATGGCACAGGTGCCCAGAGCTCCAGACCAAGAGCAGTATATATATGTATATACGTATGTGTGTGTGGCCACAGACATGTGTCATGTGGTGATTTGATGGTAAATTCACCTGCCTGATTCCATGTAGATTTGCTGTTCAGTGCACCCACCCTCCACCCTACAACATACACATTACCCTACACACACCCTGCCGAATTCAACAATCCTTCATATTGCCCCTGGATGGGGGTAGTGATCCTCTCTGGATGGGGGTAGTGCTCCTCACTGGATGGGGGTAGTGCTCCTCACTGGATGGGGGTAGTGTTCCTCACCTCATGTTTTTAAAGAGGATCAAATAAAGAAAATTTTCGTATTTTTACACCACAACTGTTTCCTGAAGCGCTGGTCTTTCTTCAAAATTGTGTAATAACAGTTACAGTTTCGATTCACATACCTTATAGTGCTGTGTCCGACCACATACCCCAACTGATGATAGGCTGAGGGGTTTGTTACTTGTCAGGATTTTCCCTCTTGATATCTAACGTTTCTTCTGCTATGATAGCCATCTTTGCTAGCTACGCCATGCTACGCTAGTCATCTGATGTTTTGCTATGGTCCCCCACCTTAGTAACCACTTTCATGTAACGTTACTGAGTAGGACTTTGTCCAGAACCCATTGTAAGGATATTGATGTCTGTATTGATGTAAGGACACTTACCTACACTTAACGATATAAAACAAACATAATACACATCTCATACGCACACATGATCATACACTCACCATATGCGTCAGTCCCCACAGCTGCTATTTACATGGATTACAGCTACAACTTCTTCATGAACATCAACAATGTCAACAATGACTTTTCCTTTAATGATTGTTTTAGGTTCGGTTCTTTATAAACATTGCGGCTGCCAGTTTGCCACCGGTTTATTTGGACTAGGCACCTGCCGCCTGCAATAAAATTCAGCCTATTATCATCAATAGTTCTATGGTAGAATGAAAGATCTCAATTTCAAAGAGGATTAACATCAGACAGACAATGAGCAGGAACCATAGAATTTCCTGATATAGCAGAAAATTGCAACCACTTTTTGGATGGAATTTATGGATTCATGGAAGTTAAAGAGAACCTGTTAGGGCTGGGAGTCTGTGGATCGTCTGGACCACCGTGGGCGATGGCGTAAGCCAACACCTAGGACCGGAGTCTAAGTGGCACCTGGTTTTCACCAGAGTCCTCCGCAAAGCAGGATGGCCTTGCTGCGGCAGGGTACCACCAGGTCGTTCCACAGGTGCGACTACCCCGCGGTGGCTGCCAAGGTAGTAATGCAGGAGACAGTCTGTATCTGGGGTGACAGTGGGAAAACAGCACAGGAAGGCACACTAGGACTCACGTCAGGAATCGCAGGAGCTGGCACACGGATCAGGAACACAGCAACGGACTGGCACATGGATCAGGAACACTGGAACGGACTTTCACACAGTTCAGAAACACAGGTCTGGCAAATGGGACAGCAGGATACACAGGAACGCAGGATACACAGGGGGACTTTCTCTTCAGGGGGATGGCTTGAAGATCCGGCAAGGGTCACAGGAAGAGGCAGGCACTTATGGCAGGCCCTTTAAGTCTTTGCAAGCTGGCACATGCGCGCCCTAAGAGACGAGCTGCGGGAGCCAGAGAGACCGCTGCTGGGGCCGGGAGAGGTAAGTACCGCTGGGCTCCGCGGGCACACAGAGGGACATGGAGCACCTGTGACAGAACCAGCCAATTGTAGATGTGGAGTTTCATCTAGGCAGGAAATAGAACTCCACATAAGCCACACTAGTTCCACACATAGGAAGTAAATGATGGGATTTCTAGTTGGGTTGTGTATGAAATGATGACTGGTGAAGCCCTGAGTGCGGAATGTAGATGTATGTCTTACTATAAGGCTTACATTTAGCAAGCAAGAAACCAGAACTATTTCCAGGCTTCAAATCAGATGCAATAATTGGAACTGGGTTTTCTTGCCGAACAAATTACATCCATACATCATTCATGTGTGTCTCTGCTGAAGGAACAAAGGCGTGTAGATCATTTACGGCGTGATTGGAAAGCTATAGCGCTCTCTTCCTGGCATATCTCACACTTGTCATTTATGGTAGATGCGCCGTATAAAAGGTGTTCTGCTTCATCTATTGTAATAGATCAAAGCAAGAACCAGAACCAGAGGTCACAATCAGACTTTACTGAAAAGAATTCCTTACATATGGATGTACAGTTGTGCATGTAAGATTCTCAATGTGCAGGAAGTGAGTGCATACATTTTTGTCGGACCTGCTGACATGAATGTAGCGGCCGGTGTGAGTGCGCACCAGAACGTCCCTTTCTGTGCGCAGGATTGTGTTGTGGTGGCGTGCACAGGGCAGCCGAAAAACAATACCACCGCAGATACTTCAACTGGGTTGTCCCAGGGTCATCATCTGCAAAGACTTTGTATGTCCTCTCCGTGTTTGGGTGGGCTTCCTCCGGGTTCTCCGGTTTCCTCCCACACTCATACTGGTAGGTTGATTAACTGTTTAAAGACCTGGCCCTTTTTTGTTTTTTCATTTCCATTTTTCACTCTCCACAATCAAAAATCTATAACTTTTCTTTACACGCAAAGACCTCTGTGAAAGCTTGTTTTCTGCATAACAAATTGTACATAGTGACAGTATTTAATATTCCATGCCGTGTACTGGGAAGCAGGAAAAAAATTCCAAATGCAGTGAAATTCATGAATAAAATGCATTTGCGCCGGGCTTGGATTTTACGGCTTTCACTCTGCGCCACAAATGACATGTCTACTTTATAAAGTAATATCTACTGTAATGGACAGAATCTCCTTCTACTCATATTCTGCCCTGTCAGAATGTCAGAGAACTGGGGCATTGTCTGTGTGTGGTCATTCCCTTGGTATAGTATTACAGCCTTTGGTTTACAAGTTTTTCTTGTATACTCATAGATAGTTTATCTTTGCCATTGTACTATTATCTTGTCTATGTCTGACTATATCTACACACTTCGCAGTGAGTGTGCCATTGTCTCTTAGGTTGTTTTTTACCTTTATTTGACATACACACAATTTTAATCCATTGTAGTCTGTCCTTTCCTGCTGTATTATGTCTATTTTTAATATTTACAGTAATTGAAATAAAGTGAACTTATGTATAATTAATTATTTTGTATTTTTTGAATTTTTTCGGTACTATCATATTCTGCCCTGTCAGAATGTAAGAGAACTGATCATTTAATCTCCTGGATTAGGACTCTCTTTAAAGGTTGGTTGACTAATTCCTCCTTGCTTGCTTATCTATGGTTATTTTGAATTATTTCACCCATTGCCTGTTTTCTGACTATCCATTTCTCTACAAAATTATGTACTGCATAATTGGTTCTCACCTGTATTTGTCAACTACTCCATACTGTCAATGTTTAGATTATCCAGATTTTGGTTTCATGTTTGCACTTTGGCGCAGGAGGGGAATGTTAATCAGGTATCACTTAATTCATAGGTCAGGCAATTAGGCATAGACAGCTTAGTCATAGGGTCAAGTGTGACCATTTTGGCAATTTTTTGCTATAGGGCATTCAGCAATGTGTTAATACGCAGTCAAGAAGGGTATACAACAATCACTGAAGAAACATTTGTCACATCACATCAATCTGGAAAGTTTTATAAAGCCATATCCTAGCTATTAGAAGCTCATGATTGTACAGTGAAAAATATTATTATTTCAGCAAAATTAAGATAAGAAACATATTCCCAAGAGTGGACATCCTAGCAAATATGTTTCTGTGCTTGAACTCTGTTCTTGATATATTCTAGTTAGTCCATTGTAATTACTACATCAGTTGACACTTTTAAAACTCTTTTGTAAGATGGCATTATCGCAATATAAAATGTTATGTGTCCAAATCTGGATCTTAATCTTTTCTGCAATAAATTATTGTGTGAATGTGGGACAGTAGACCTGGGGTCGTGCTGGAACTCACAAGATCATAAATTAATGTAATGCAGTGAATTCAGTATAGCCAACCCCACAGTTGGTTTAGGAAGGCAGCCATCACACAGACTGAGTTTCTCTAACAACAGTTGGTCCTTATCCACATTAACTTTCATTAGCCATTTCTCTGCCAAAGCCTCCGGCTTCCACAAATCCCTTTATAATATAATATCCTCTTCTGCAATGATTACTTTACAGAGCTTAATATCATCTGTAAATATTGAAATTCTACTCTGTAAACCTTATAAAAGGTCATAGTAAATAAACATTTTTTAAAGAAGTAGCCCACCACTGTGGCACCCTACCGGTGACTATGACCCAAGGCGTACTTAAAATGTTAGGAGCATTCTACAATTTTTTCATGCCTTTCAACTCAAAAATAAGACTCCATGAGCCCTTACACTCTGTAAACAACAGAACCAGTTTATCTATTGATATCCCTGCGGTGCCATTTCTCTATTAGCTTAGCACGGAAGAGAAAATTTTTACATTGCTCAAAGACTGAAGCAATTTGTCTCTAATATATCTCATTTAAAATTAATCTGCTGAATATTAAACTTTACATACAAAAGCCTGTGTGTAAGAATCTCTCAGCAGGCGAATGGCTGCACCGCGGATATAGAGGCATAAATAATGAAAGAAGCCAATTAACAGTGATTTATAGAGAGCAAACAATACAGCATAAACTCACAACCCAAGAAATCCACAGCTTAATGCTGATCTGATAATAATGAAATGTCAGGAATCAAAAGAAGTAAGAAGCACCCTGGTAGATCTCACATTGTAGGGCGCAGCATGTATCCCATGGTAATAGATATCATGTATGTTAATATGAAGGACTTTGTGGTTTTCACAGACGAACATTAAGCTAAATGTGATTTCCCGAAAATTATATATCAGCCTCCTACACAAAGCAGAAGCTGCCATTTTGAAAGCTAATCCAATATTTACACAAGAAGGTAGCCTATATATTTACTCAACTGTATAGCATAATGCTGCCTTACTGGGATCGCCTGCAGTCTTCCACTCCACGCCGTACTACTGTTTCTCCAATAAATACTATGGACTAGAGATGAGAGAGCACTAAAATGCTCGGGTACTCGTTATTCGAGACGAACTTTTCCCGATGCTCGAGTGCTCGTCTCGAATAACGAGCCCCATTGAAGTCAATGGGAGACTCGGGCATTTTTCAAGGGGACCAAGGCTCTGCACAGGGAAGCTCGGCCAAACACCTGGGAACCTCAGAAAAGGATGGAAACACCACGGAAATGGACAGGAAACAGCAGGGGCAGCATGCATGGATGCCTCTGAGGCTGCTTAATCGCACCATTATGCCAAAATTATGGGCAACAGCATGGCCATGACAGAGTGACAGAATGAAGCTAGATAGCATCTAAAACATCCAATAATTGACCCTGACACTATAGGGGACGGCATGCAGAGGCAGCGGCAGCAGGCTAGAGAGTGTCATGGCGACATACCCTAAATGGACTCAGGCTTCAAACCAATGGGTGGCAGAGAGGAACCAAAGGAGGTGAGCAAGAAGCGCTCAAATAATATCGGTACATGATAAAAGTTTGCCAGTATATTTTGTGGATTACACAGCAGGGTGGCGACAA
The DNA here is from genome assembly GCA_019512145.1 of Engystomops pustulosus. Lineage (NCBI taxonomy): Eukaryota > Metazoa > Chordata > Amphibia > Anura > Leptodactylidae > Engystomops > Engystomops pustulosus. Next base: position 20,078 of record WNYA01001442.1, read on the forward strand.
AGTTAACATGGAAGCCATGAAAACAACCCAAAATTCTGCCTGACACAGCTCGTTTGATAAGGGGACCATGTATGGAGGCAGTGAACTAGTAGTAGATTAAAGGTGCTGCAGTTAAAACTATGTTAGTTGGATCTTGGCATGGAGCTGGCGCTCCGCTGCCAGGCGAGCTTTCGCCAATCCAAGCCCCTGTCTCTAGGCTACTCCCCAAACAGCACTTCTAAGAACCTTTTGTATAAGATCAAGTGTAGTAGCGTTCTTATAAGTTTAGGATATGGCGGGTGAGGGGAATGTAAACAGATGCGCAAGAAGCGCTGAAATAATATCCCTAAATGGTAAAAGTTTGCCAGTATATTTTGTGGATAACACAGCAGGGTGGCGACAAAGTTAACAACTTTGATGTGGAATCCATGAAAACAACCCAAATTTCTGCCTGACACACCTCGTTTGATAAAGGGACGATGTATGGAGGCAGCTATATGGACGACTTTTGGAGGTAGCAATGGAGACAACGTGTGGAGGCTGCTATGGAGACAATTTAATTTGGATAGTGCCTGTATGTGGCAGTCCAAAAAAGTTTTCAAACCAGAGGAGCAGGTAGGTGGCCCTCCAGAAAAATGAAATAGATTGAGTGCCTGTATGTGGCAGTCCAAAAAAGTTTTCAAACCAGAGGAGCAGGTAGGTGGCCCTCCAGAAAAATGAAATAGATTGAGTGCCTGTATGTGGCAGTCCAAAAAAGTTTTCAAACCAGAGGAGCAGGTAGGTGGCCCTCCAGAAAAATGAAATAGATTGAGTGCCTGTATGTGGCAGTCCAAAAAAGTTTTCAAACCCGGGCGAAGTATTCGTCCGAGCAACGAGCAGTTTCGAGTACGCTAATGCTCGAACGAGCATCAAGCTCGGACGAGTATGTTCGCTCATCTCTACTATGGACCTGCTTTTGCCTGTAGGTTGTGTAGATCTGAAGACCTTGCAGTCTCCTCCAAGCCTATCTTCTGTACTTGTCGCCAATATAAAGCAGCTTCTCCCACAGGAAACTGCCTGAGCAAAGTCTCCAAGCTTGAAAGTTTTCTATAAAAAAAGAGTTGTGGTTTATACCCATGTTACCTTCTCCCAGTTTATAGGACTACCTGGCCTGATCTATTGCCTGGACTTTGACAACTCAAAAACTCAGCGAACGCTCACCTTGGTTTGCCGAATGACTACATCCTGGTATGATCCACGATGCCATGATATGGAGCCAACTGCAGCCAGTTGCCAATGTGTGGTGAATCCAGTGTGCAGCAAGCAAGGACAGTCCACTCTAGAAGCGCATCTTCCCGAAGTCAAAACGTTCTTTATTTTTTTGTTACAAAAGGTATATAAAAGGGTTATAAAAACAACGTGTTTCAGCATTGGACTAATGTCTTCATCAGGTTGAAAAACCAATATAAATACAACAAGTGTTTTGATCGGTTTCCTATTATCCAGTATAAAAGGAAACCAATCAAAACATTGTTGTATTTATATTGGTTTTTAACCTGATGAAGGTATTAGTCCAATGCTGAAACACGTTGTTTTTATACACCTTTTATATACCTTTTTGACTTCGGGAATATGCGCTTCTAGAGTGGACTGTCCTTGCTTGCTGCACACTGGTTTCTACTATTAAACGGGACTCACCTTTAGACGTGGTTACCCTATGACTACACAGCCATCGCAAGCTGATCTTCCTCGATAAGAAGACAACATCTATTATATGCTTATATAACCTATATCAGAAGGTGAGCATGTTACTATCTCACTTCCACTAATTATTTATCACCTGCACTTTATGTTCCCCTATATCCTCTAGTCCATTTTTCTACTACCAATGTGTGGTGAGTCCCGGGGTGGGGAGAGTGTCCTCTCCTCAAAACTCATGCAGCACCTTGAGGGCATTGAGCAGGCAGGGGAGGGAGGGGGATGTTTAGGAGGAGAGGAGGAACACATGAGGAGACACAGACACACACAGGCTGCTTCCAGGGAGCCACTAAATGAAACTATTTTAAACTACTAAAACTGATTCAGCCGGTGACGTCACCGAGCTCTCGGGCACACTAGCGCATGCGCACCACCTCCTCCCGGCGCTACGCGGCCGGATCCCATTGCGCATGGGCAAAGTCCCGAAGCCTTGTAGTGGCAGTGGAGGGAACCCCCCCCTTTCGTTGGTGGGAGCGGCGAGCATAGTGTTTTTTTAATGTTCGCTCACCCCCACGGTCTTCTCTCCGAAGCCTCGCGATACTACGAGGCTTCGGGACTTCGCGCATGCGCAATGGGATCCGGCCGCGACGCGTCGGGAGGAGGTGGTGCGCATGCGCTAGTGTGCCCGAGAGCTCGGTGACGTCACCGGCTCTCGGGCACAGCAAAATTAGTGACGAGAGCGGCGCTGACGAGAGCATAATCGCGGAGCAGGGTCCGGGGTGCGCGCCGTATGGAGATTTTGCTACCACAAGAAAATCATTTTTGTACAAATACAGCGGTTTCTGGTTTAATTGAAAATATGGTCCGGCATCAGCTCATCCTGAGCTAGCTTAAGGTATTTGTGGGTCAGAAGGGTCATTTTAAAGTGGTAGGTTTCCTTTAAGGTTCTGAAATGAACAATGATTAATGATATAAAAAAATCATTTGGTGCTTGTTAGTGCCATTTACACAACCATTTATCCTTATTTGTGACGCTATCTTAACTAATGATCATCATTATTGATGATCAATGGGCAATGACTGGCTACAATTATTGGCCCCTTTAAGTCCTATCCTATAAAGAAACTAGATAGTATCCAACTGCTATATACAGGTCTTTGTCTGGGCTGTAATATTATTCTTCCTGATCTAGGCCTTTAAAGGAAATCAACCACATGGTTTTAGTGTTTTTAACCCAAGCATACTAACACGTTGGTGTGGGCCCTTTGAAACAGGAGCCGTTCTTCATTTTCATTTTGGTGTAAATGGCTTATTTAGGGGCTCCTGTGTACATCACCATAGTGTTTGGTCTTCTAAGAGGTATTCCCACTAATGACACCGTGGTATAAAAGGATAAATGCCTAATTTCTGGTAGTCTGACCATATAGACCCCCATTGATCACAAGAATGGGGGTACATAGGTGCCTGATGTGGCCACAGCAGTGCTGCACCTTCTCAGGCACCCTACCAAGAAGTGATGAAAATTGCCATCAAAGTACAAGCAGTCCCAAGTTACATATAAGATAAGTTTTGTAGGTTTGTCCTCAAGTTGAATTTGTATGTAAGTCAGAACTGTATATTTTATCATTGTAACCCCAGCCAAATTTGTTTTGGTCTCTGTGACAATTGTATTTTAAAAATGTTGGATTGTCAGAAGAACCAGGATTAACAATAAAGCTTCATTACAGACACCTGTGATAACTGTTATAGATGTTTATTGTAGCCTAAAGCTAAAGTACAGTAAATTAGCAACATCCAGGGGTCCGTTTGTAACTAGGGGTCATCTTAAGTAGGGGACCGCCTGTAGTGAATTGAGTAATACTCAACCATACCAGATATGTTTTAGAGGATTTGGTTTATTACTGTGTTTTTGGACAGTAGGTTATTTTTTCCTTATTAATCCGATTCTCTGTTCCCCAATTACACAGCCCATCCAGCTAGGACTATAACCAGCATCATCTATCATGGCAATCAATATGAGACCCCCACCTCTAGACTCTACAGTATTAATGTGACCTTGTGTAAGGTCCTGACCTGTAACAGCAGAGGTATAATTACATTGTATGGCTGTACCATTCTGTACAATGAAGGATGGGGATAATAGAGAGTTATTTAGGACTATCTTTTAATAAAAAACATTGTGAGCTTTTGTGTAAAATTCAACTTTACATGAAATAACTTCTATAATCTTATATATGAAGCTGAATGTAAGTGTCTGTTTGTCCACTAAAGGAATCTGTACTGTTGCGTTTACAATCACCAAATTTTGCACAGCTGCTCCCTGGGACTCAGAGAACGTCACTGACTCGGTTTTGAGCCAAAATACACTTATTAAACACCGTATGGTAGCAGTAAGCAACCAATCACAGCTCAGCTTCTATTTTGCTACAGCTCGTTAATATGAGCTTTAATTAGTTACTATAGGCAATAAGTATAAGGCAGCTTATGGGTGAGGTAATTTGGATAGAGATACCCTGTAATGGTAAATTTATCAAAAGCATCTGAGGGAAGAATTGTTCTAGTAGCTCATGGCAACCAATGAGAGCTCAGCGTTCATTTTCCCACTGCTGTTTATAAAATGAAAGCTGAGCTCTGATTGGTTTCCATGGGCAACATGAACCTCAGACATTTCTGACAGATCCCCCAGAAGGAGAGAGACAGAGAGAGATAGATATAAAATATATTTTGTTAACCCATTGTATTTTGTTAACGCTAAGAGGAGTTATTTACTATCTGGGTTATGCCGGGGGCTACAGCTATTTATAAATATTCAATGATTTACTAATGTTGAATAAAAGTAAGGAAAAAAATCCTGGATTTTTTCATTGGCGGATGGTATAGCAAATTGATCAATGTACATTTCTAATTTCATTGCAGATCTTATTGTGATTGATCATTTGTTCACAACCCTCCTCCCAAACATTACATTGTTGTGGTCAGCAGTTTTAGGGTTTAGACACTTTCTACCCGCATATAAAAAGTAATCAGTCGACAAGCAAAGTTTAATTTTGTTGGTGGAGCTCTGACATTTTACACTAGCAAATATGGGTGTATGAATGATCGTATAAAATGTTGAGCCTTCTCTGGATAATCTACCTGCTTTAGATCCTCTGCTCATCAAAATACTTACAGTGTTATCAAAATGTAAAAATTGAGAACAAACTCAATAGCGGGATCCTAATTCTTTGACCAGCCTCAAAAATCCTTAAAGGGGTATTCCCACGAAGACAAGTTTCTTATATGTACTCAGGATAACAAAATAACCCATTCTCTAATTCCCATTTATTAACAAAAATGCAGCATTCCAGAGATAAAAGTCCAACCTGTCTCTATCAGTCCTGCTGTACACAGTTTCAATAGCCCCTAGACACAACCTTTCTGACTTAGAGTCGGGCGGCCATCTTGGATTTGTATTTGCAGCGTGCAGATGAGATTTCTGACTGTCTCTGCTGAATGTCTGTAGCCACGCCCCCTGCACAGAGCTCAGAGACACTGACTGATCACTTCCTGCCAGGAGATCATGAGCAGGGAGAGAGAGGCTGCAAACTATAAGCTACAAGGAGAAAAGTGATCCGGGGGAAAGATGAGGCAGGCACATATCTGTAGCAGAGCTCACAGTGTAAAAGTCTGTCAGCCTCTGTCTGTTAGCCTATGTGTAATAGGCACCTCATGCATCTCTAAAGTGTCTCATCTCTCTCTATGTGTCAGTGTGTTAGTAAATAAGCCAGATGAAAGTGTATATATACCTTGTACCCTGATAATGTGACCACATTGTCAACACACAGAACTAGATGGATAATACAGTAATGGGTATGCTCAGAGAGGCCCCGCCCACACCCTGGAGTCTTACACTGAGCAATCTAGAGAATGATAGGAGCTAAAACAGCAATCAAACTGAGTAAAATTGTAAAGTAAAGGGTTTAAATGATCTTTATTGTGTTAACATCACTAGGGGATTGATATGTGAGAATTTTCTTTTGTGGGGAAACCCCTTTAAGATTTTTTCTCACTTCATTAATTCCTATCCCTAATTAATGGGGTCTTTGGGGAGCAAAGATCAGGGTCATTATCACTTCAAACATGCTGTGTGTGAATGGAGCACTGCGGTCATGTCTAAAAGGGATGTACCAAACTAGAAAATGAACCCCTATCTACAGGATTAGGGATAACAAGCTGATTAGTGATGGTCTATCTGTTGTAACTCCCGACCATCACAATTATGAGACCTCCAGCAATCCAGATAAAGAGTCCCTTTCTTACTAATGGTTGTAGCAGCAGGTCCAACACGTGTCCTGCCACTCCATTCAATAACATTGGAGAGTCCGAAATTGCCGAAATTAGTTGGACATCTAGTGCTCAGACTAGAGATGAGCGGACACTGCCATGTAACCAGGGCGTAATGCCGAACATCCAATCTGGCAAATTGATGCCCCCTAAAAACTAGCCATGCCTATGATTGGCCATGGTCCAAACCATAAGGGGAACATCGTGTCCGTTCATCTCTAGTTGGATAATGTGTGTTCTTAACAATGATATAGTAGATCATACAAATAAAAGTGTATATTGTGTATATAAAAAGGGCGGAGCCCTCCAAATAATTTTAGTTAATTGTCCCAAAAACCTGCTTTGACATTATATAGCCTGAACTATATTGGTTGTATTAGGTGGAAGTCGTGACTGGGCACCAACGAATGATGGTCCATTTGGTCATTTGATGTTAAAACCATGAAAAATCATGAAAATCCTCATAGTATAGTATCATAGTATATAAGGCTGGAAAAAGAAGCAAGTCCATCAAGTCCAACCTTTAAGAATAAAATAAATGTTTTATCCCCATAACCCATGATATTTTTCTCTCCAGAAAGGCATCCAGGCCTTTCTTGAACATGTACATAGAGTCCGCCATAACAACCTCCTGTGGCAGAGAGTTCCATAGTCTCACTGCTCTTACAGTAAAGAACCTTTGTCTATGGTGATGGTAAAATCGCCTCTCCTCTAGGCGTAGAGGATGCCCCCTTGTCCTGGTCACAGGCCGAGGTATAAAAAGATCTTTGGAGAGATCCTTGTAATGTCCGTTCAGGTATTTGTACATTGTAATGAGGTCTTCCCTCAGTCGTCTTTTTTCTAAACTGAATAATCCCACATTTTGTAATCTGTCAGTGTATTCTGATCCCCCCATTCCCCTAATAATCCTGGTTGCTCTCCTCTGCACCCGTTCCAGCTCTACTATATCCTTTTTATACACTGGTGCCCAAAACTGTACACAATATTCCATGTGTGGTCTGACCAGGGATTTGTATAAGGGCAAAACTATGTCTTTATCATGAGAATCTATTCCTGTCTCACTTAATAGTTTTAGTGTGTACAGAACACATCTATACCAGTAATCAGATGTTAGGTACCGGCACTGCTTCGACACCAGGATCTTTATGAGGATGGGCAGATAAAATTAACATCTACAGTATATAATAGATTCCATAAACCGAGAAGATCTGAGAACCAGGGCTACACTTTGTTCCCTAGGACATGTTCAGCCTTCGGCTGTTTGGTAAGAAAAAAATGGTTATAACAATAATTAAAAATCTTAAATTGCCTATTGCCCGTAACTCAAAGTCAGCTCCACCATCTGTTCAGGGTGGATATGAGTGGGTCAGTGTAGAACCGCTGACTCAGACTCAAGCCTCATCTGCCTGCGAAATTACAAAATCTGTGTGTTAGCAAGCGAACAGATGGCAATCATGTCATAAGTCTGAGAAAATTCTGGCTTCTGGCGTAAGAGGGTGAAGGGAGCTGTCCATTAAAAACCTGGAACAGCCAAGATTTCATTATGCGAGTTCTCAAACTTAATGGACATGTCACAAATTTTGTCATATCTCCTAAAACCCACACACCATGCTTTATCTTCTCTCATAGAACCCCCGTGGACTGCCAGCCATGTATAATACACTACAGAGATTGGGATCTTTCTACTATTACATTTTGCTTTGATCTTACTATGCATTGTAATACATTGTATAATACATAATCTACATTAGTTGAAGCTTTCCTTGAATTATTTAAATGTTTCTTTAAAGGGGATTTCTAAAATCCTGAAATAGTTCAAGAAAAAAGCATTACTTATCTTTCCAGAGTCACAAGCAGTTCCACATGTGCTTCTATGGAACCACAAGAGCTGACATTACATCACTGACCTCACATCACACATGACGTTTGAAAGTTATATCCGCCTTTGCCAGCAATTTGTTATTACAGTGCATTTAATAGGAAAAATTAAGAAACTTTTCAGAAAATCTCTATTAGAGGTACCTACTGTTCCCTGCTTCCAGCTCTAAGCTTATTATATGGACGGTTTTAGGGCTGGCGCCTGCACTGGGCGTGCTTGGGAAAGTGCTAGGGCCCAGAGCTGCTGGGGGCCCAGATAAGACTGTACATAAGGAATCCATTGGGGTGAGGATAGGCTGTATCTAATGAATCCTGCCTGCACCTTCCACCTGACTCCTCCACCGCAAAATCAAAACTGCGACAGATAAGAAAAATGCCAAACTTTGTGGCCTGACATTGACTCCCATTCTATTTCCTTCATACATATATATGTATATATTTATTTTTTTTATATATTTTTCAATTTACATATTTTATGTTTAATTATATATTTTCTCTTGTAACCAAAGCCATGAACATATCATTAATAAATTTTAATGTCCAGGCAGAAAATGTAAATATGGGCAGCCTCTGACTCACAAAGAGTCATCCCACAGCGCTCAGGAGAGGAAAAACCCCCTGTGGAGGAAACCTCTAGGGAACCATGGCTGAAGGATCGCCCTTCCCCTGGGCTTAGGAGGAAAGCCCAACCTCATCTCATCAACAGTCAATAATTTTTTTTATTTATTTATTTTTTATTTTTATTTTTTTATGGTACAAGATAAACAGTAATGATAAACAGAGTCAGAGTACAACAAATAACAGTTACAAACAGTTGCATCGCATTATACATAGTAATAGTTAAAATAACTAGTTGTAGAATAGTGATAAAAACAGGGCGGGTGGGAGGGACATGTTTCTTTCTGTTCTTCTAGGGAGAGAAAGAGAGAGAGAGATACAGGACAGGAAGTGGCATCTACTCCTGAGCCCCTCCCCTCTTACATCACTACACTATCCCACCAACTCTGTTCTTACATCACTACACTATCCCACCTACTCTGTTCTTACATCACTACACTATCCCACCTACTCTGTTCTTTTACCAAGGACCAGCATCTTACTTCAATACTAATACATGAAATTCAGGCGTTATAGGTCCCCCCTTTACCACCGTCATGTTCCCCCTTAACCTATGGCTCCGGGGGTTGCAAGAGGATTTGACTACCCAAGATCTGTGCTAGGTCCTCCAAGATGTTTGAAATAACCTCTCTACCAAGATCCTTAAAAAGCTATATTCAGATTTCAAAACCCAGAATAAGAAGTTATACTGAATCTTTTTTTCGCAAACTATCAATAAATAAAAAAAGAAGTGATGAGAGTTCTCTTGCATCTGTCTATCTATCTCATGCATATTTACTTTACAGTGTGACGCACTCAGAAGAAAAGGGAAAAAGTATCACATAAAAGATGGCAGCAAGATACGATTTCAGTAAATATCTCAAGGAACAGAGCACTTCTTACACTACCTCCGGGGATGTGGCATTCTTAGTAAACAGCTTTAACGTCATCCAGGCCAGCTCTCCTCTCCCTGCTGTTTGCTGAAGGTGTTCCCTGAAGCTGTGCATGTCACAACACACAATTTTATGCGATCAGAGCCAAGATTAACATGGCTGCAGAGAGAATCGGGGTCCATTAAGATACCATGAAATGATTTGTGTACTTTTTACAGTCCCTAATGACTGCAGATATTGCCATTAACCCTTTCACAAGTGTATGTGAAGTAGATTCATTGCTTTTATTTAAATGGGCTCAATGCTGCAGCAGGTGCAGGGAGTTCAGCAAGAGACATTCAGTTATACTCAAAATATATAAAATTGTACAAAAAAAACAAACAATGAGAATAGAACCTATACCAGGGACACACAAGGTGTGATCACTAACACTCAGTAATTTACAGACACAGCATAGTGGACGTAGAGTAAAATGATTTATGCTTTCCCATAAAAGGGGTTATCCGAGTTAACTAATCATTTAGGACTGGGCTGGGCGGCTATTTAAAAATAATAAATGGGTACTTACCTCCTCCGATGCCAACGATGTCCTGCGCCTGGGTCCATCTGATCTATGCCCCTGTTTGTTTTCAGGGGCACAGAAGCCGCGCACATGTAGCTTTTGGCTCGGCGATATGCCGGCTCCTCCCATCCGTCCCTATCTCTCTGCATTCTAAGCGCTGGGAGATGGTGTTGGATGTGAGCTTCTGGCCAGCCGGAAGCTCCCTGTGTGCCCTTGTAATCAAACCGGAGCAAAGATCAGATGGACCGCGGCACGGGACATCGGCAGCGCCGGAGGTGGTAAGTACATGTTTATTATTTTTAATTAGCCCGCCCCAGCCCTGTCCGAAATTATTAGTAAACTCGGATAACCCCTTTAAATAGTAACTTGACCTATGAATATATTTTTTATTTTACTAATTGGACTCTCAGAATAGGGATGTAAAACGACTACTGGTCAAGGCATTGGTTCAGCTGGAATATGCCATCCAGTTCTGGTCCATAAAAAGGAGGCCCTGGAGCTGGATGGTACAACAATGAGCCACAAAAATGATAAGGGGTATGGAGGGTCCAAGATTTATTTATACTGGAATAGATAAGACATGAGGGGACATGATTCATGTATATAAATATATGAATGGTCCATACAAAAAATATGGTGGAAAGTTGTTCCAGATTAAATCAAATCAAAAGAGAAGGGGGTACTGTCTCTGTCTGGAGAAAACAAGGTTTAATCACCAGAGGTGACAATCTGTCCATCTGTGGAATAGCCTGCCTCAGGTGCTGGCTATAGTAGGAACAGTAGAGAGCTTCAAGAAAGATCTAGATGCCTTTTTACACCTAAATAACATTGATGGTTATGGTGTATATTTGGCACAATGTTTCCCCTAAATACCTTTCTCATCCAATCCCTTCCCTTCCTTGGTTGAACTTAATGGACATGTTTTTTTTTAAAAACGTATAAACTATGACAACTATGAAATTAATAGAGCAGGTGATAATAAAGTATATTACAAAATTTATAGCAGCCTCTCTGTGCCTTGGTTCTCCACTTGTTACTGTAGTGAGCAATGTACCTGAATGCCTACTGAAGTCTTTCCACATCAGACAGATAAGGAGACACCTATATTAGATAGATAGATAGATAGATAGATAGATAGATAGATAGATAGATAGATAGATAGATAGATAGATAGAAAGATAGATAGATAGATAGATAGATAGATAGATAGATAGATAGATAAAAACTTGAACAATCCCAAAAAGGGAAATTATTTTTTGCCACAACAGTACATTTAACACAACAAAAGAAAATATATATACATACACATAAAATATGATTACATAATAGCAAGAGTTATCAGCCCATTATCACCTGGTGCCATGTTTCTCATTGAACAAGGGAATAGCAGGAGGCAGGAATGAACACTTGAATCTTTCACTACGGATTCTCGGTAAGCAATACTGTCCACTAAATTCACTATGCAGGTTACTCATGTCTAAATTACAGATGGAGTGGGCTGCACAGGAGGGGAAAGTAGTGAACATGGAAGACTTTCTGCGGGCACTCAGGCCATCAAAGTTCACCAAACGCTGAATCTTCCTACTGTCCCAGGCAACTTAGGAGATGCTGCTCTCAGCGCTATTTTAAAGCAACACTTTATTGGCTGTTTGGAACTAAAGGGAAAGTAAGAAGGTGTTAACAGAACTGCATTATCTTTGGAGGTCCTCCTGCTGGACACACCGTTCTTCCTGCACAGAGAGACCCTGGAGAGAAGCTACAATGATAGTTTGAATTTACCCTCCTTCTGTCAACTGCACTGTTGGCCTTAGGGGGCCGATACAATTGAAAGATGTGGAAGAACAGGGAACAATAAGTTACTGTATAAAATTCCATGTTGGCACTTCACCGTAAATAAGTGGATTTTGGTTGAAGTTTGGGCACTCGGTCTCTAAAAGGTTCGCCATCACTGCATTAGGCAAATTAGGTTCAATGTGGATAAATGTAAAGTTGGATAATAAGTCACATGCAACATATGTCCTTGGGTGAGTAAATCTAGGAGAGTTGAGAAGGACCTGGGTGTACTAGTAGATCATAGATTAAATAACTGCATGAAATGTCAATTATCTGCCTCTAAAGCCAGCAAGATCTTGTCCTATATCAGAAGTGGTCTGGACTCTCAGGATAGGGATGTACTATTACCACTGTACATTGATTCGGCCTCACTTGGAATATGCCGTTCAGTTCTGGACACCAGTCCATAAAAAGGATGCCCTGAAGGTTCTCATACAAGGTTTGTTTGTGGTCTAAAAACCATAAAGACTCTGCACAAAACTATTGAAAACAATATCAATAGGAAGAAAACTAGTGTTAGTCTTATAGTACAGTTACTCCGAGGAGCAGACCTTAATGTCAACATATCACAATACAAAACCAAAAAGAAACCTAATTACATTCAAAACTGCAGGTTCCGTATCATCATTATAAAGTAAAATGTCCACGAACGTAAAAAAATACGGTCTCTTCATTTGACAATTGCCCCTTTTATCTCTATTTTACTTTTATGATTTGGCTTTTTGTTGCCTGTGGTTCTCGTCTCCCTGAGGTAATTGCTACATGTACATGTTGTTTATGTGATGGCTTGACATATTGGAAATTATAATGGGATGATTTGCATCCCGCAGATGTGACTCTCACGGTAAAGTGGCTTCGGTGACAGTAACGACAGCAATGAAAAGACATCGAGGCAATTCTGGAGACGTCTTTGACTATTTAACTACATTACATGTTTTCCTTTCTGACAAAATACATTATTAAGAGTATCATTTTGCCAAAGTTGTTGGAAATTGGGTGTAAAAATAGATTTGTTTCCAGTTTGTGAGTTTGGGTGTAGGTTACATCAGCTTCAGTAGAAAATAGAAGAACGTGGCTACAATTTCCTGTTCTAATGTCAACACCGTCTTCGGTGCCAGCCGCTCGCATTGTTTAGATATGGAGCTTTTCTCCAAGATTTGCTCTAGTTTACACCTGATGTTCCCACTTTCAATCCAATAAAGCTAAATCCCTCGGATTCACCAACATCACGTGAGCCAAGTAGCCAAGAATGATGGTGCCTACTAGGATCTAGGATGCTGCTAAACAGCACTATAGATATCCCATGCACGGCCCATATAAAGAGGTATATTGAGTTTTTATGGGTACAAATTTAACTTTTAGGGACTGATTAATGTTTTCGTCTGTCACGGGTACTCCTGCAACCCATATCTTGAGTCACAGGCGCACCCGTGTTCCTGGGTAGCACGACCACACCCGAAATAGGAAAGGCAAGTCTTCTTTTCTCTACTTCCTAATGAAGGTATTTAATATTTCATGTCGTGTACAAGGTAGTTGAAAAAAATCTAACGGAAATTAAATTGACAAAAAAGGCATTTGTGCCATTTTCTTGTGGTCTCTGTTTTTACGGCTTTCACTGTGAGCTCCAGACTACACCCCCCTTTTATTATATAGGTCAATATAATCACAGACATACCAAATAAATGTAGGTATTATTATGTTTTAAAACATTTTTCTAAAAATGTTATCTTTTGTACAAAAAAACCCAAATTGGTTTGTTTTCCCTATTCCGATGCTAATAACTTTTTATTATACTTTGACCTACGGACCTGTGTAATTTGTTTTGACAAGCTAATGTTTTCATTGCTACTATTTTAGGGACTGAACGACCTTTTGATCATTTTTAGTAAAATTTTTATGTGTTAAAAAATGGTAAATCAGTCATTTAAGGTCCCAGCCTTACCTCACATGTTTATGATTATGTTTGTTCATTTTTAGATTACTTCTAGGGATAGGGGATGATTTGAACTTTTAGGTTTTTATTCATTTTTAACTCTTTGCTTTAGGCCCCTTAGAGTACTTGGACCCCATCAGTCTGATCTCTGTACGATATATTGCAATACAACTTTATTTTAATACAGGCAGTCCCCGGGTTACGTACTAGGTAGGTTCTTTAGGTCTGTTCTTAAGATGAATTTGTTTGTAAGTCAGAACTAGTATATTTTATAGGTGTAACTCCAGACAAAAATTAGTTTTTCCCATTGACAATTGGATTTTTAAAATGTTGTGCTGTCATTGGAAGGATTATCATTAAAGCTTCATTACAGAGACATTATAGCTGATCATTGCAGCCTGGGAGTAAAGTAACATCCAGAGAGCTTCACCAGAGGTCATGGTGGGCACAAAGGTCATTCTGTAACTAGGGGTCATCTGTAAGTCGGTGACTGCCTATGTTTGATGATTTTGCTGCTGTCTGCTGGATTGACAGGCTTCCCTTGATGAAGCCACAGGGTGTAATGAACCATTTGCATATGATAATGCATGCATTTAAATACCAAGGGCAAAGAAAACCCCAAGCAATAACAAAAATGGGTGTTTCTTGAACCTACTTTATATGTTAATAAATCAGCCTTCATGTAAACGCACCGCAGATCTAGTTATGCCATGCTCGGCTATCTTTGGCAGTTCCATTGACATGAATGGATCTGATCCACAATTTGAAAGATGTTTTTTGAGAACAAATCCCTTTCCAGTTACACTGCATAAAGGTGAATATTATGTTATTGTAATAAATTATTCTAGATGTTAACCTCAGTTCTGTTACATCCATACAAGTACATTGCCTGTGATGTTCATACCAAATCAAGCTGGAGAAATTGCCTTTGTCACTTCTACTACTTGGCCATTTAACATCTGTTAGCAAAAACTACAAACATCTAATGATGGAAATTTTCTATTCAATTACAAAGTCATTTAGTTGCAACTTTCGCGATGAGAGGAGAGATCGTTTTGGCTTTACCAACTTTCTTCATCTACCGACGGCGAACGGAGATCTAATCACATATGAGTAGAAACAGGTGCAAATAAGGAAATTCAGCCAACCATGAAGTATTAAGTAAAAGTACAGATCATTTCTTGCTTCCACTACGATGATAATCACTTATACAGCTCATTTGGGATTCTGTGCTCACCATGTTCACTTTCTGTATGAATCCAACCAAAAATAATTGTGTTCTGCTCCATCAGATGCAATGTTACAGAGTTATTCCCCTTCTTAAAGGATTAAAGGAGTTGTTCAAGAATTGAATTTTGATGACCTATCCTTGCGATTGATGGGGTTCCAGCCTTGGCAACCACCTAATCCATCAGCTCCTCATGGCTGTCTCTAGAATTACAACTATATAGAGTACAAAACCAGAAGAGTCAGGCTCCATGCACTGTACAGTTAGGGCACCGGATGAGATGTTGGACCAACACTTATCTGATATTAAAGGAGTTGGCCACTCATAGCAATCCTCAACAGAGTAAATATAATCTCCAATAAGGTCACCAAAAGTTTCCTGCTCACCTACTTGTGATGTCCTGCTTACTTCTACCGGATAAAGGTGGTTGTGTAGACATTTCTGTGTGCACATCCCCTCCATCAAAACCCCTTCCATATCAATGGTTGGTGGATACATGGGAATGGCTGTGATGGAGGGGGTTTGCACACAGTAATGACTGCACAGCCCCCTCTATTTCGAGCTTCGAGCCCTGCTGCTAAGCATTCTTGTGATCCTTTGCACCCTGCAACAAACAGAAAACTTTAGAGGGAACCTGTCATCTAGAACATGCACAATAAACCTTGAAACCCCCCTCCCCCCCACACTACTACCACCAGGAAAATCGTTCTCCAAACTTTTTCACATTGGTCTGTTGGTCTCACACATTGCAGAGGTCATGAGATGATCTGCAGTTTCCCACACAGCACTCACTGCTATACACACCATGCAGTGAGAGGGAAAGCATTCTGGGAAGGACAGGAAGTGGACTTCCTGTCTGTTCAGGCTGAGATTTGAAGAGGCACTTAGCTGTCAATCAAAAGAAGGAGGCATGGTTCACTGGCAGCCATGAGAAAACTTGAGTTTTCTATTCAGAAGTTGACTCATTTATACTTATTTGCATATAAGAAAAACAACTGTAATTATGATACAGTGTCTCAGCAGCAGATTACTTTAGGTGATATGGGGAGGACTTTTAACCCTTTACCTGCAGGTATTATTGGTGTGAAGGGTAAAGTTCTAGTGACAGGTGTTTTTTTTAAGTGTTTAGCCTGATATAGCCTGCTGCGATTGTTGAAATATACTGTACAGTTATAAAAGTTATACTAATTACATTGGGTCACCCAGGCTATATCACTAGAGCATCTCAGGGAGCCTTGTATTTTCATTAATGCACTCCCCCCGTAGCACAGTGCAGCCGAGACACAAAACTGGCACAAACACTTCATAAATACATCTGCAAGTAGTTTGCACATGCTTTCAGGCACAAAACTGGAGCAAATGCTTAATAAATGTGTGTCCATGCATAATGTACATCTATGATGGTCGTGAACTAGACGTTTTTGCAGCTAGCTCACGGCCCCCATATATATGCATGTGTGAATGGAGCCTTAAAAGTGTAGGCCACTTTGCTTTGTTTTTTGTAATGAGTGTGGGGAAAGGCATTAGGCAACTTACTAATATACATCTATAAAATGTTCTTCACGGCTTCTTCAATTTGTAAAGTGAAGCTCCTGGTGCAGAAATATCTTTTACCTCATCAGCCAGAGATTCCTGTCCAAAAAATAGCTGCAGATGGAAGGTGATCTCTAACTGTCCATGACCAATCTACCTTCCAGAACAGTATTCATTCACACTATAATAATATCCTGAATGGAAGATTGGTCATGGACAGTTATAGATCACATGACCCTCCATTTGCTTTTACATTTTATGGACAGGAATGAAGAGGATGAGATAAAGTCATTTCTGAACCAGGTACTTGACTTTACAAGTCACTTGTTCCGAAATTACAAAAATTTGATAAATTACCTAATATTCTTCATCCCCACACACATTATCAAAAAACAAAGTAAGGTGGCCAACCCCTATAAGTGATGTTTCCACTTTGGTAGTCTGTTAGGTATGATGCAGTAGTGGATTATAATACAGGTGGTTTGGGCGGTAGCCTGGTGCCCAACCCTTGTAGTGGACCCGTGGCCACCAAAACCCACTGACCATTTTATACTTAGAAGGACCTTCACCCATGAAATCCTTGTACATCTGTTCCTGCTTTCAATACACATGTACACAATAACAATTTCAGAACCTTAAAAGGTCCTCCAAAGGTCCTGAACCCGAAGATTGAAAGCAGGCAAAGGGACGTATCCTTCATTCCACAAGAAGCTGATTCTAGTACCATATGTTGGAAGTGATTCCAGACTTGTAGGGGCAATAATATCCATGCAGCCCAGGGCCCATGGTAGCCTTAATATGCCCCTGGATAAATGTACATGACAGGTTCTTCTTAAATTTCTAACTACTACAGTACACTAATAAACGACTAACTTCATATAGTATAATACAGGCGGTCCCCTACTTAAGAACACTCGACTTGTTACAAATGGACCTCTGGTAATTGGTAATTTTCTGTACGTTAGCCCTAGACTACAATAAAAAGCTAAGACAGTTATCAGAGGTGTGTGTAATGAAGCTTTATTGTTAATCCTGGTTCTGATGACAACCCAACATTTTTAAAATCAAATTGTCACAGAGACCAAAAAATATTTGTCTGGGTTACAATTATAAAATATACAGTTCCGACTTACATACAAATTCAACTTAAGAACAAACCTACAGAACCTATCTTGTACGTAACCCGGGGACTGCCTGTATAGAATTTTGGGATGAAATTATGTTAGTTCTATTCACATGATCTTTCAGTAGAAACTGTACATGTTGGTACTACAGATGCTATACCCTGGTTATTATGAGAGATCCAATGTGCACGTCCACATGGGATGGAATAATTACACCCTACAGTATTCCACGTGATCCTGCAATGTATAGACACTTGACCGGCTCAGTGTCCCCACCACTATACACATACTGTTACACTCACTGCTAGAGCCACTTAAATCTATGGAAATGAGCCGTAAGCTACAAGACATTATGTAAATTTGGAGTGCCCACTGAGAGATTGGCAATTAAACCTGAGACTTTGTAATTAAAGTGTAGATCATTCTTCTTGTTAAGATAAAGGACCCTGTAAAGGTGAATATAAAATAAGGCGTAATTGCTCCTTTTCCCCTCTAATGACCGCGGGCGGGTAATTATGTGGAAGCCCATGCAGTCCGGTCCTAAATATAGTCTCATCAGAGACCAATAGGGAAATTCAAGGTGAGGTGTAAAAGTGACAGCCTGCTGGGTTACACTATAACGTGTGACTATACATTATGGCACAGGGACTAGTTAGCTTGATAGCTTTATATAATGGCCTCATGGAGCACATTTGCAGTTACAGTGTTTTCACATCTAGGTTACAATGTTTAGATGAGAGCCCAAAAGTTTACACTTAGAAAGTTTCCAATTTTACTCCATCTATTATTGACCAGTGCATTAAAGTATACCTCCCCTTTAAATCAACCTTGCAAGAATAAGTAGCTCAGTCTGTGTACATTAGAAATAACAATTTCTTACTCATTATTTACTAGTATCTGTCACCTATGACACTTCCATCAACCTCTATCTGTCTTGCTAGCAAGAAGGAATATTGGCAAAATGGCAAATTAATAGACAAGGAAAGGAGGATGGATGATAAGAGCTGAAGTTAATGGGTAAGGATGCATTTTCCTTGCATAAGAAATATTACAAATCTTCTCAGCTTGTACTTTTAAGTTATTCCAAGACTGGTAAAAAGTTAATGATCATTTAAAGCACAATAGTAAAGTTTATAAAGTTTTTTCAATAACTGCAATAGCTCAAAACTAATATTTTCCATTATACTGTCATTACCTTATTGCAGCAGTTTCTCTACTATCATCCTGTCTCATCCCTCTCCTGTCAGCCTGGTATTCTGGTTGCTAAGAATGATCCGTAAAGTGAAGGAGGAGGCAATAGGAGATGCAGTCTAAGGACACAGCAGTCACAAAAGGGTGAGGGGTTTGGGTTAGACGCTGTGCTCGTTCTCCTCTTTGCTTAAAGGAAACCTACCATTTGATTTGATGCATTATGAAGCAAACATACCTTGAGTCAGCTTCTATTTTGCTACAGCTCGTTAATATGAGCTTTAATTAGTTACTATAGGCAATAAGTATAAGGCAGCTTATGGGTGAGGTAATTTGGATAGAGATACCCTGTAATGGTAAATTTATCAAAAGCATCTGAGGGAAGAATTGTTCTAGTAGCTCATGGCAACCAATGAGAGCTCAGCGTTCATTTTCCCACTGCTGTTTATAAAATGAAAGCTGAGCTCTGATTGGTTTCCATGGGCAACAAGAACCTCAGACATTTCTGACAGATCCCCCAGAAGGAGAGAGACAGAGAGAGATAGATATAAAATATATTTTGTTAACCCATTGTATTTTGTTAACGCTAAGAGGAGTTATTTACTATCTGGGTTATGCCGGGGGCTACAGCTATTTATAAATATTCAATGATTTACTAATGTTGAATAAAAGTAAGGAAAAAAATCCTGGATTTTTTCATTGGCGGATGGTATAGCAAATTGATCAATGTACATTTCTAATTTCATTGCAGATCTTATTGTGATTGATCATTTGTTCACAACCCTCCTCCCAAACATTACATTGTTGTGGTCAGCAGTTTTAGGGTTTAGACACTTTCTACCCGCATATAAAAAGTAATCAGTCGACAAGCAAAGTTTAATTTTGTTGGTGGAGCTCTGACATTTTACACTAGCAAATATGGGTGTATGAATGATCGTATAAAATGTTGAGCCTTCTCTGGATAATCTACCTGCTTTAGATCCTCTGCTCATCAAAATACTTACAGTGTTATCAAAATGTAAAAATTGAGAACAAACTCAATAGCGGGATCCTAATTCTTTGACCAGCCTCAAAAATCCTTAAAGGGGTATTCCCACGAAGACAAGTTTCTTATATGTACTCAGGATAACAAAATAACCCATTCTCTAATTCCCATTTATTAACAAAAATGCAGCATTCCAGAGATAAAAGTCCAACCTGTCTCTATCAGTCCTGCTGTACACAGTTTCAATAGCCCCTAGACACAACCTTTCTGACTTAGAGTCGGGCGGCCATCTTGGATTTGTATTTGCAGCGTGCAGATGAGATTTCTGACTGTCTCTGCTGAATGTCTGTAGCCACGCCCCCTGCACAGAGCTCAGAGACACTGACTGATCACTTCCTGCCAGGAGATCATGAGCAGGGAGAGAGAGGCTGCAAACTATAAGCTACAAGGAGAAAAGTGATCCGGGGGAAAGATGAGGCAGGCACATATCTGTAGCAGAGCTCACAGTGTAAAAGTCTGTCAGCCTCTGTCTGTTAGCCTATGTGTAATAGGCACCTCATGCATCTCTAAAGTGTCTCATCTCTCTCTATGTGTCAGTGTGTTAGTAAATAAGCCAGATGAAAGTGTATATATACCTTGTACCCTGATAATGTGACCACATTGTCAACACACAGAACTAGATGGATAATACAGTAATGGGTATGCTCAGAGAGGCCCCGCCCACACCCTGGAGTCTTACACTGAGCAATCTAGAGAATGATAGGAGCTAAAACAGCAATCAAACTGAGTAAAATTGTAAAGTAAAGGGTTTAAATGATCTTTATTGTGTTAACATCACTAGGGGATTGATATGTGAGAATTTTCTTTTGTGGGGAAACCCCTTTAAGATTTTTTCTCACTTCATTAATTCCTATCCCTAATTAATGGGGTCTTTGGGGAGCAAAGATCAGGGTCATTATCACTTCAAACATGCTGTGTGTGAATGGAGCACTGCGGTCATGTCTAAAAGGGATGTACCAAACTAGAAAATGAACCCCTATCTACAGGATTAGGGATAACAAGCTGATTAGTGATGGTCTATCTGTTGTAACTCCCGACCATCACAATTATGAGACCTCCAGCAATCCAGATAAAGAGTCCCTTTCTTACTAATGGTTGTAGCAGCAGGTCCAACACGTGTCCTGCCACTCCATTCAATAACATTGGAGAGTCCGAAATTGCCGAAATTAGTTGGACATCTAGTGCTCAGACTAGAGATGAGCGGACACTGCCATGTAACCAGGGCGTAATGCCGAACATCCAATCTGGCAAATTGATGCCCCCTAAAAACTAGCCATGCCTATGATTGGCCATGGTCCAAACCATAAGGGGAACATCGTGTCCGTTCATCTCTAGTTGGATAATGTGTGTTCTTAACAATGATATAGTAGATCATACAAATAAAAGTGTATATTGTGTATATAAAAAGGGCGGAGCCCTCCAAATAATTTTAGTTAATTGTCCCAAAAACCTGCTTTGACATTATATAGCCTGAACTATATTGGTTGTATTAGGTGGAAGTCGTGACTGGGCACCAACGAATGATGGTCCATTTGGTCATTTGATGTTAAAACCATGAAAAATCATGAAAATCCTCATAGTATAGTATCATAGTATATAAGGCTGGAAAAAGAAGCAAGTCCATCAAGTCCAACCTTTAAGAATAAAATAAATGTTTTATCCCCATAACCCATGATATTTTTCTCTCCAGAAAGGCATCCAGGCCTTTCTTGAACATGTACATAGAGTCCGCCATAACAACCTCCTGTGGCAGAGAGTTCCATAGTCTCACTGCTCTTACAGTAAAGAACCTTTGTCTATGGTGATGGTAAAATCGCCTCTCCTCTAGGCGTAGAGGATGCCCCCTTGTCCTGGTCACAGGCCGAGGTATAAAAAGATCTTTGGAGAGATCCTTGTAATGTCCGTTCAGGTATTTGTACATTGTAATGAGGTCTTCCCTCAGTCGTCTTTTTTCTAAACTGAATAATCCCACATTTTGTAATCTGTCAGTGTATTCTGATCCCCCCATTCCCCTAATAATCCTGGTTGCTCTCCTCTGCACCCGTTCCAGCTCTACTATATCCTTTTTATACACTGGTGCCCAAAACTGTACACAATATTCCATGTGTGGTCTGACCAGGGATTTGTATAAGGGCAAAACTATGTCTTTATCATGAGAATCTATTCCTGTCTCACTTAATAGTTTTAGTGTGTACAGAACACATCTATACCAGTAATCAGATGTTAGGTACCGGCACTGCTTCGACACCAGGATCTTTATGAGGATGGGCAGATAAAATTAACATCTACAGTATATAATAGATTCCATAAACCGAGAAGATCTGAGAACCAGGGCTACACTTTGTTCCCTAGGACATGTTCAGCCTTCGGCTGTTTGGTAAGAAAAAAATGGTTATAACAATAATTAAAAATCTTAAATTGCCTATTGCCCGTAACTCAAAGTCAGCTCCACCATCTGTTCAGGGTGGATATGAGTGGGTCAGTGTAGAACCGCTGACTCAGACTCAAGCCTCATCTGCCTGCGAAATTACAAAATCTGTGTGTTAGCAAGCGAACAGATGGCAATCATGTCATAAGTCTGAGAAAATTCTGGCTTCTGGCGTAAGAGGGTGAAGGGAGCTGTCCATTAAAAACCTGGAACAGCCAAGATTTCATTATGCGAGTTCTCAAACTTAATGGACATGTCACAAATTTTGTCATATCTCCTAAAACCCACACACCATGCTTTATCTTCTCTCATAGAACCCCCGTGGACTGCCAGCCATGTATAATACACTACAGAGATTGGGATCTTTCTACTATTACATTTTGCTTTGATCTTACTATGCATTGTAATACATTGTATAATACATAATCTACATTAGTTGAAGCTTTCCTTGAATTATTTAAATGTTTCTTTAAAGGGGATTTCTAAAATCCTGAAATAGTTCAAGAAAAAAGCATTACTTATCTTTCCAGAGTCACAAGCAGTTCCACATGTGCTTCTATGGAACCACAAGAGCTGACATTACATCACTGACCTCACATCACACATGACGTTTGAAAGTTATATCCGCCTTTGCCAGCAATTTGTTATTACAGTGCATTTAATAGGAAAAATTAAGAAACTTTTCAGAAAATCTCTATTAGAGGTACCTACTGTTCCCTGCTTCCAGCTCTAAGCTTATTATATGGACGGTTTTAGGGCTGGCGCCTGCACTGGGCGTGCTTGGGAAAGTGCTAGGGCCCAGAGCTGCTGGGGGCCCAGATAAGACTGTACATAAGGAATCCATTGGGGTGAGGATAGGCTGTATCTAATGAATCCTGCCTGCACCTTCCACCTGACTCCTCCACCGCAAAATCAAAACTGCGACAGATAAGAAAAATGCCAAACTTTGTGGCCTGACATTGACTCCCATTCTATTTCCTTCATACATATATATGTATATATTTATTTTTTTTATATATTTTTCAATTTACATATTTTATGTTTAATTATATATTTTCTCTTGTAACCAAAGCCATGAACATATCATTAATAAATTTTAATGTCCAGGCAGAAAATGTAAATATGGGCAGCCTCTGACTCACAAAGAGTCATCCCACAGCGCTCAGGAGAGGAAAAACCCCCTGTGGAGGAAACCTCTAGGGAACCATGGCTGAAGGATCGCCCTTCCCCTGGGCTTAGGAGGAAAGCCCAACCTCATCTCATCAACAGTCAATAATTTTTTTTATTTATTTATTTTTTATTTTTATTTTTTTATGGTACAAGATAAACAGTAATGATAAACAGAGTCAGAGTACAACAAATAACAGTTACAAACAGTTGCATCGCATTATACATAGTAATAGTTAAAATAACTAGTTGTAGAATAGTGATAAAAACAGGGCGGGTGGGAGGGACATGTTTCTTTCTGTTCTTCTAGGGAGAGAAAGAGAGAGAGAGATACAGGACAGGAAGTGGCATCTACTCCTGAGCCCCTCCCCTCTTACATCACTACACTATCCCACCAACTCTGTTCTTACATCACTACACTATCCCACCTACTCTGTTCTTACATCACTACACTATCCCACCTACTCTGTTCTTTTACCAAGGACCAGCATCTTACTTCAATACTAATACATGAAATTCAGGCGTTATAGGTCCCCCCTTTACCACCGTCATGTTCCCCCTTAACCTATGGCTCCGGGGGTTGCAAGAGGATTTGACTACCCAAGATCTGTGCTAGGTCCTCCAAGATGTTTGAAATAACCTCTCTACCAAGATCCTTAAAAAGCTATATTCAGATTTCAAAACCCAGAATAAGAAGTTATACTGAATCTTTTTTTCGCAAACTATCAATAAATAAAAAAAGAAGTGATGAGAGTTCTCTTGCATCTGTCTATCTATCTCATGCATATTTACTTTACAGTGTGACGCACTCAGAAGAAAAGGGAAAAAGTATCACATAAAAGATGGCAGCAAGATACGATTTCAGTAAATATCTCAAGGAACAGAGCACTTCTTACACTACCTCCGGGGATGTGGCATTCTTAGTAAACAGCTTTAACGTCATCCAGGCCAGCTCTCCTCTCCCTGCTGTTTGCTGAAGGTGTTCCCTGAAGCTGTGCATGTCACAACACACAATTTTATGCGATCAGAGCCAAGATTAACATGGCTGCAGAGAGAATCGGGGTCCATTAAGATACCATGAAATGATTTGTGTACTTTTTACAGTCCCTAATGACTGCAGATATTGCCATTAACCCTTTCACAAGTGTATGTGAAGTAGATTCATTGCTTTTATTTAAATGGGCTCAATGCTGCAGCAGGTGCAGGGAGTTCAGCAAGAGACATTCAGTTATACTCAAAATATATAAAATTGTACAAAAAAAACAAACAATGAGAATAGAACCTATACCAGGGACACACAAGGTGTGATCACTAACACTCAGTAATTTACAGACACAGCATAGTGGACGTAGAGTAAAATGATTTATGCTTTCCCATAAAAGGGGTTATCCGAGTTAACTAATCATTTAGGACTGGGCTGGGCGGCTATTTAAAAATAATAAATGGGTACTTACCTCCTCCGATGCCAACGATGTCCTGCGCCTGGGTCCATCTGATCTATGCCCCTGTTTGTTTTCAGGGGCACAGAAGCCGCGCACATGTAGCTTTTGGCTCGGCGATATGCCGGCTCCTCCCATCCGTCCCTATCTCTCTGCATTCTAAGCGCTGGGAGATGGTGTTGGATGTGAGCTTCTGGCCAGCCGGAAGCTCCCTGTGTGCCCTTGTAATCAAACCGGAGCAAAGATCAGATGGACCGCGGCACGGGACATCGGCAGCGCCGGAGGTGGTAAGTACATGTTTATTATTTTTAATTAGCCCGCCCCAGCCCTGTCCGAAATTATTAGTAAACTCGGATAACCCCTTTAAATAGTAACTTGACCTATGAATATATTTTTTATTTTACTAATTGGACTCTCAGAATAGGGATGTAAAACGACTACTGGTCAAGGCATTGGTTCAGCTGGAATATGCCATCCAGTTCTGGTCCATAAAAAGGAGGCCCTGGAGCTGGATGGTACAACAATGAGCCACAAAAATGATAAGGGGTATGGAGGGTCCAAGATTTATTTATACTGGAATAGATAAGACATGAGGGGACATGATTCATGTATATAAATATATGAATGGTCCATACAAAAAATATGGTGGAAAGTTGTTCCAGATTAAATCAAATCAAAAGAGAAGGGGGTACTGTCTCTGTCTGGAGAAAACAAGGTTTAATCACCAGAGGTGACAATCTGTCCATCTGTGGAATAGCCTGCCTCAGGTGCTGGCTATAGTAGGAACAGTAGAGAGCTTCAAGAAAGATCTAGATGCCTTTTTACACCTAAATAACATTGATGGTTATGGTGTATATTTGGCACAATGTTTCCCCTAAATACCTTTCTCATCCAATCCCTTCCCTTCCTTGGTTGAACTTAATGGACATGTTTTTTTTTAAAAACGTATAAACTATGACAACTATGAAATTAATAGAGCAGGTGATAATAAAGTATATTACAAAATTTATAGCAGCCTCTCTGTGCCTTGGTTCTCCACTTGTTACTGTAGTGAGCAATGTACCTGAATGCCTACTGAAGTCTTTCCACATCAGACAGATAAGGAGACACCTATATTAGATAGATAGATAGATAGATAGATAGATAGATAGATAGATAGATAGATAGATAGATAGATAGATAGAAAGATAGATAGATAGATAGATAGATAGATAGATAGATAGATAGATAAAAACTTGAACAATCCCAAAAAGGGAAATTATTTTTTGCCACAACAGTACATTTAACACAACAAAAGAAAATATATATACATACACATAAAATATGATTACATAATAGCAAGAGTTATCAGCCCATTATCACCTGGTGCCATGTTTCTCATTGAACAAGGGAATAGCAGGAGGCAGGAATGAACACTTGAATCTTTCACTACGGATTCTCGGTAAGCAATACTGTCCACTAAATTCACTATGCAGGTTACTCATGTCTAAATTACAGATGGAGTGGGCTGCACAGGAGGGGAAAGTAGTGAACATGGAAGACTTTCTGCGGGCACTCAGGCCATCAAAGTTCACCAAACGCTGAATCTTCCTACTGTCCCAGGCAACTTAGGAGATGCTGCTCTCAGCGCTATTTTAAAGCAACACTTTATTGGCTGTTTGGAACTAAAGGGAAAGTAAGAAGGTGTTAACAGAACTGCATTATCTTTGGAGGTCCTCCTGCTGGACACACCGTTCTTCCTGCACAGAGAGACCCTGGAGAGAAGCTACAATGATAGTTTGAATTTACCCTCCTTCTGTCAACTGCACTGTTGGCCTTAGGGGGCCGATACAATTGAAAGATGTGGAAGAACAGGGAACAATAAGTTACTGTATAAAATTCCATGTTGGCACTTCACCGTAAATAAGTGGATTTTGGTTGAAGTTTGGGCACTCGGTCTCTAAAAGGTTCGCCATCACTGCATTAGGCAAATTAGGTTCAATGTGGATAAATGTAAAGTTGGATAATAAGTCACATGCAACATATGTCCTTGGGTGAGTAAATCTAGGAGAGTTGAGAAGGACCTGGGTGTACTAGTAGATCATAGATTAAATAACTGCATGAAATGTCAATTATCTGCCTCTAAAGCCAGCAAGATCTTGTCCTATATCAGAAGTGGTCTGGACTCTCAGGATAGGGATGTACTATTACCACTGTACATTGATTCGGCCTCACTTGGAATATGCCGTTCAGTTCTGGACACCAGTCCATAAAAAGGATGCCCTGAAGGTTCTCATACAAGGTTTGTTTGTGGTCTAAAAACCATAAAGACTCTGCACAAAACTATTGAAAACAATATCAATAGGAAGAAAACTAGTGTTAGTCTTATAGTACAGTTACTCCGAGGAGCAGACCTTAATGTCAACATATCACAATACAAAACCAAAAAGAAACCTAATTACATTCAAAACTGCAGGTTCCGTATCATCATTATAAAGTAAAATGTCCACGAACGTAAAAAAATACGGTCTCTTCATTTGACAATTGCCCCTTTTATCTCTATTTTACTTTTATGATTTGGCTTTTTGTTGCCTGTGGTTCTCGTCTCCCTGAGGTAATTGCTACATGTACATGTTGTTTATGTGATGGCTTGACATATTGGAAATTATAATGGGATGATTTGCATCCCGCAGATGTGACTCTCACGGTAAAGTGGCTTCGGTGACAGTAACGACAGCAATGAAAAGACATCGAGGCAATTCTGGAGACGTCTTTGACTATTTAACTACATTACATGTTTTCCTTTCTGACAAAATACATTATTAAGAGTATCATTTTGCCAAAGTTGTTGGAAATTGGGTGTAAAAATAGATTTGTTTCCAGTTTGTGAGTTTGGGTGTAGGTTACATCAGCTTCAGTAGAAAATAGAAGAACGTGGCTACAATTTCCTGTTCTAATGTCAACACCGTCTTCGGTGCCAGCCGCTCGCATTGTTTAGATATGGAGCTTTTCTCCAAGATTTGCTCTAGTTTACACCTGATGTTCCCACTTTCAATCCAATAAAGCTAAATCCCTCGGATTCACCAACATCACGTGAGCCAAGTAGCCAAGAATGATGGTGCCTACTAGGATCTAGGATGCTGCTAAACAGCACTATAGATATCCCATGCACGGCCCATATAAAGAGGTATATTGAGTTTTTATGGGTACAAATTTAACTTTTAGGGACTGATTAATGTTTTCGTCTGTCACGGGTACTCCTGCAACCCATATCTTGAGTCACAGGCGCACCCGTGTTCCTGGGTAGCACGACCACACCCGAAATAGGAAAGGCAAGTCTTCTTTTCTCTACTTCCTAATGAAGGTATTTAATATTTCATGTCGTGTACAAGGTAGTTGAAAAAAATCTAACGGAAATTAAATTGACAAAAAAGGCATTTGTGCCATTTTCTTGTGGTCTCTGTTTTTACGGCTTTCACTGTGAGCTCCAGACTACACCCCCCTTTTATTATATAGGTCAATATAATCACAGACATACCAAATAAATGTAGGTATTATTATGTTTTAAAACATTTTTCTAAAAATGTTATCTTTTGTACAAAAAAACCCAAATTGGTTTGTTTTCCCTATTCCGATGCTAATAACTTTTTATTATACTTTGACCTACGGACCTGTGTAATTTGTTTTGACAAGCTAATGTTTTCATTGCTACTATTTTAGGGACTGAACGACCTTTTGATCATTTTTAGTAAAATTTTTATGTGTTAAAAAATGGTAAATCAGTCATTTAAGGTCCCAGCCTTACCTCACATGTTTATGATTATGTTTGTTCATTTTTAGATTACTTCTAGGGATAGGGGATGATTTGAACTTTTAGGTTTTTATTCATTTTTAACTCTTTGCTTTAGGCCCCTTAGAGTACTTGGACCCCATCAGTCTGATCTCTGTACGATATATTGCAATACAACTTTATTTTAATACAGGCAGTCCCCGGGTTACGTACTAGGTAGGTTCTTTAGGTCTGTTCTTAAGATGAATTTGTTTGTAAGTCAGAACTAGTATATTTTATAGGTGTAACTCCAGACAAAAATTAGTTTTTCCCATTGACAATTGGATTTTTAAAATGTTGTGCTGTCATTGGAAGGATTATCATTAAAGCTTCATTACAGAGACATTATAGCTGATCATTGCAGCCTGGGAGTAAAGTAACATCCAGAGAGCTTCACCAGAGGTCATGGTGGGCACAAAGGTCATTCTGTAACTAGGGGTCATCTGTAAGTCGGTGACTGCCTATGTTTGATGATTTTGCTGCTGTCTGCTGGATTGACAGGCTTCCCTTGATGAAGCCACAGGGTGTAATGAACCATTTGCATATGATAATGCATGCATTTAAATACCAAGGGCAAAGAAAACCCCAAGCAATAACAAAAATGGGTGTTTCTTGAACCTACTTTATATGTTAATAAATCAGCCTTCATGTAAACGCACCGCAGATCTAGTTATGCCATGCTCGGCTATCTTTGGCAGTTCCATTGACATGAATGGATCTGATCCACAATTTGAAAGATGTTTTTTGAGAACAAATCCCTTTCCAGTTACACTGCATAAAGGTGAATATTATGTTATTGTAATAAATTATTCTAGATGTTAACCTCAGTTCTGTTACATCCATACAAGTACATTGCCTGTGATGTTCATACCAAATCAAGCTGGAGAAATTGCCTTTGTCACTTCTACTACTTGGCCATTTAACATCTGTTAGCAAAAACTACAAACATCTAATGATGGAAATTTTCTATTCAATTACAAAGTCATTTAGTTGCAACTTTCGCGATGAGAGGAGAGATCGTTTTGGCTTTACCAACTTTCTTCATCTACCGACGGCGAACGGAGATCTAATCACATATGAGTAGAAACAGGTGCAAATAAGGAAATTCAGCCAACCATGAAGTATTAAGTAAAAGTACAGATCATTTCTTGCTTCCACTACGATGATAATCACTTATACAGCTCATTTGGGATTCTGTGCTCACCATGTTCACTTTCTGTATGAATCCAACCAAAAATAATTGTGTTCTGCTCCATCAGATGCAATGTTACAGAGTTATTCCCCTTCTTAAAGGATTAAAGGAGTTGTTCAAGAATTGAATTTTGATGACCTATCCTTGCGATTGATGGGGTTCCAGCCTTGGCAACCACCTAATCCATCAGCTCCTCATGGCTGTCTCTAGAATTACAACTATATAGAGTACAAAACCAGAAGAGTCAGGCTCCATGCACTGTACAGTTAGGGCACCGGATGAGATGTTGGACCAACACTTATCTGATATTAAAGGAGTTGGCCACTCATAGCAATCCTCAACAGAGTAAATATAATCTCCAATAAGGTCACCAAAAGTTTCCTGCTCACCTACTTGTGATGTCCTGCTTACTTCTACCGGATAAAGGTGGTTGTGTAGACATTTCTGTGTGCACATCCCCTCCATCAAAACCCCTTCCATATCAATGGTTGGTGGATACATGGGAATGGCTGTGATGGAGGGGGTTTGCACACAGTAATGACTGCACAGCCCCCTCTATTTCGAGCTTCGAGCCCTGCTGCTAAGCATTCTTGTGATCCTTTGCACCCTGCAACAAACAGAAAACTTTAGAGGGAACCTGTCATCTAGAACATGCACAATAAACCTTGAAACCCCCCTCCCCCCCACACTACTACCACCAGGAAAATCGTTCTCCAAACTTTTTCACATTGGTCTGTTGGTCTCACACATTGCAGAGGTCATGAGATGATCTGCAGTTTCCCACACAGCACTCACTGCTATACACACCATGCAGTGAGAGGGAAAGCATTCTGGGAAGGACAGGAAGTGGACTTCCTGTCTGTTCAGGCTGAGATTTGAAGAGGCACTTAGCTGTCAATCAAAAGAAGGAGGCATGGTTCACTGGCAGCCATGAGAAAACTTGAGTTTTCTATTCAGAAGTTGACTCATTTATACTTATTTGCATATAAGAAAAACAACTGTAATTATGATACAGTGTCTCAGCAGCAGATTACTTTAGGTGATATGGGGAGGACTTTTAACCCTTTACCTGCAGGTATTATTGGTGTGAAGGGTAAAGTTCTAGTGACAGGTGTTTTTTTTAAGTGTTTAGCCTGATATAGCCTGCTGCGATTGTTGAAATATACTGTACAGTTATAAAAGTTATACTAATTACATTGGGTCACCCAGGCTATATCACTAGAGCATCTCAGGGAGCCTTGTATTTTCATTAATGCACTCCCCCCGTAGCACAGTGCAGCCGAGACACAAAACTGGCACAAACACTTCATAAATACATCTGCAAGTAGTTTGCACATGCTTTCAGGCACAAAACTGGAGCAAATGCTTAATAAATGTGTGTCCATGCATAATGTACATCTATGATGGTCGTGAACTAGACGTTTTTGCAGCTAGCTCACGGCCCCCATATATATGCATGTGTGAATGGAGCCTTAAAAGTGTAGGCCACTTTGCTTTGTTTTTTGTAATGAGTGTGGGGAAAGGCATTAGGCAACTTACTAATATACATCTATAAAATGTTCTTCACGGCTTCTTCAATTTGTAAAGTGAAGCTCCTGGTGCAGAAATATCTTTTACCTCATCAGCCAGAGATTCCTGTCCAAAAAATAGCTGCAGATGGAAGGTGATCTCTAACTGTCCATGACCAATCTACCTTCCAGAACAGTATTCATTCACACTATAATAATATCCTGAATGGAAGATTGGTCATGGACAGTTATAGATCACATGACCCTCCATTTGCTTTTACATTTTATGGACAGGAATGAAGAGGATGAGATAAAGTCATTTCTGAACCAGGTACTTGACTTTACAAGTCACTTGTTCCGAAATTACAAAAATTTGATAAATTACCTAATATTCTTCATCCCCACACACATTATCAAAAAACAAAGTAAGGTGGCCAACCCCTATAAGTGATGTTTCCACTTTGGTAGTCTGTTAGGTAT
Organism: Engystomops pustulosus; assembly: GCA_019512145.1. Lineage (NCBI taxonomy): Eukaryota > Metazoa > Chordata > Amphibia > Anura > Leptodactylidae > Engystomops > Engystomops pustulosus. Next base: position 51,893 of record WNYA01001442.1, read on the forward strand.
GATGCAGTAGTGGATTATAATACAGGTGGTTTGGGCGGTAGCCTGGTGCCCAACCCTTGTAGTGGACCCGTGGCCACCAAAACCCACTGACCATTTTATACTTAGAAGGACCTTCACCCATGAAATCCTTGTACATCTGTTCCTGCTTTCAATACACATGTACACAATAACAATTTCAGAACCTTAAAAGGTCCTCCAAAGGTCCTGAACCCGAAGATTGAAAGCAGGCAAAGGGACGTATCCTTCATTCCACAAGAAGCTGATTCTAGTACCATATGTTGGAAGTGATTCCAGACTTGTAGGGGCAATAATATCCATGCAGCCCAGGGCCCATGGTAGCCTTAATATGCCCCTGGATAAATGTACATGACAGGTTCTTCTTAAATTTCTAACTACTACAGTACACTAATAAACGACTAACTTCATATAGTATAATACAGGCGGTCCCCTACTTAAGAACACTCGACTTGTTACAAATGGACCTCTGGTAATTGGTAATTTTCTGTACGTTAGCCCTAGACTACAATAAAAAGCTAAGACAGTTATCAGAGGTGTGTGTAATGAAGCTTTATTGTTAATCCTGGTTCTGATGACAACCCAACATTTTTAAAATCAAATTGTCACAGAGACCAAAAAATATTTGTCTGGGTTACAATTATAAAATATACAGTTCCGACTTACATACAAATTCAACTTAAGAACAAACCTACAGAACCTATCTTGTACGTAACCCGGGGACTGCCTGTATAGAATTTTGGGATGAAATTATGTTAGTTCTATTCACATGATCTTTCAGTAGAAACTGTACATGTTGGTACTACAGATGCTATACCCTGGTTATTATGAGAGATCCAATGTGCACGTCCACATGGGATGGAATAATTACACCCTACAGTATTCCACGTGATCCTGCAATGTATAGACACTTGACCGGCTCAGTGTCCCCACCACTATACACATACTGTTACACTCACTGCTAGAGCCACTTAAATCTATGGAAATGAGCCGTAAGCTACAAGACATTATGTAAATTTGGAGTGCCCACTGAGAGATTGGCAATTAAACCTGAGACTTTGTAATTAAAGTGTAGATCATTCTTCTTGTTAAGATAAAGGACCCTGTAAAGGTGAATATAAAATAAGGCGTAATTGCTCCTTTTCCCCTCTAATGACCGCGGGCGGGTAATTATGTGGAAGCCCATGCAGTCCGGTCCTAAATATAGTCTCATCAGAGACCAATAGGGAAATTCAAGGTGAGGTGTAAAAGTGACAGCCTGCTGGGTTACACTATAACGTGTGACTATACATTATGGCACAGGGACTAGTTAGCTTGATAGCTTTATATAATGGCCTCATGGAGCACATTTGCAGTTACAGTGTTTTCACATCTAGGTTACAATGTTTAGATGAGAGCCCAAAAGTTTACACTTAGAAAGTTTCCAATTTTACTCCATCTATTATTGACCAGTGCATTAAAGTATACCTCCCCTTTAAATCAACCTTGCAAGAATAAGTAGCTCAGTCTGTGTACATTAGAAATAACAATTTCTTACTCATTATTTACTAGTATCTGTCACCTATGACACTTCCATCAACCTCTATCTGTCTTGCTAGCAAGAAGGAATATTGGCAAAATGGCAAATTAATAGACAAGGAAAGGAGGATGGATGATAAGAGCTGAAGTTAATGGGTAAGGATGCATTTTCCTTGCATAAGAAATATTACAAATCTTCTCAGCTTGTACTTTTAAGTTATTCCAAGACTGGTAAAAAGTTAATGATCATTTAAAGCACAATAGTAAAGTTTATAAAGTTTTTTCAATAACTGCAATAGCTCAAAACTAATATTTTCCATTATACTGTCATTACCTTATTGCAGCAGTTTCTCTACTATCATCCTGTCTCATCCCTCTCCTGTCAGCCTGGTATTCTGGTTGCTAAGAATGATCCGTAAAGTGAAGGAGGAGGCAATAGGAGATGCAGTCTAAGGACACAGCAGTCACAAAAGGGTGAGGGGTTTGGGTTAGACGCTGTGCTCGTTCTCCTCTTTGCTTAAAGGAAACCTACCATTTGATTTGATGCATTATGAAGCAAACATACCTTGAGAGTACTGGCTGTGCAGTGCAGGAGTGAATGGCCATTGCACATGATGGGGGTAGTAGTACTGTCTGTGCAGGCTTTCCCATTGATTGCTCATTGTTTGGCTTCCTCTTTGTCAGTAATGCCCTGACTGCAGGCTTTTCTCAGTGACTTGGCTTTGCTGTGATCCTTTCTGCTGACAGAATTGTCTGTTTTACAAGCAGAAGCAGCTACAGGTCTAATAGACAGGACGCTGTCACTGCTCCTTTGTTCTTCAGGATCAGGATCTTGCATGGAACAATGTGTTACAATGTTTGGGATGAATGTTGTATCACATCTGATCAGTGGAATCTTATCTTCCAGCAATGAATTCCTCCTCCTTCTATTTGGTGTATACATTCTGTATCCTCTAATGTCTACTATACAGTTACTATAAGAGTAACGCCATGTAACCTGCCATATCTCACACGTGACACAGCGCCAGTCAAGTTCTGGAAACCAGCGGCGAATAAGATGTGAGTGCCAGGGCTTCTTTGTTCCCTAGCTGGAGTCCCATCATCTCCGATAATTCCGTATAATACTCTCGCCGCTCTCTGTTACATCTGGATTGCGTAGAATATTGTGAACGAGAATCACTTTGTGGAATAATTTCTCGCTGCTTTAGGGTTCAGAAGGGTTCGCCAGAGTTGTTCGTTTTTCTACGTATGTCTCGTGGGCTCGGATTTGTGAAGCTCGTGCGAGTGGCTGGTTGCCATGGGTGATACGTGTTTACTAGAATTCCAGACGCTTTGCTACTTGTTCTGTGACTGATTAGCTTATAGAAAACTGAGTTATTAGGAGGTTTACACCGGTGTTATGTTCACCATCTTTTCAGCTACTATAATATGTTTTATTGTCATCTATTTCTGTTTTGAGAGTGTTTCCATCGTATAACGTATCATTAGACTGGGGCTAACTCTGTGCCTTGTTCTTGTGGGGGAATGTTTCCATAGGGTCTAATCCCTGCCCATAGCGATGAGTCTGTAAACAAACAGACCTTCTTTCCCTAGAGATCCAGGAAAACGTAAAAATTGAGAATTTAGACTATATTAAAGAATGTATAGGATTAATACTTTAACCCTGTAACGACCATCCATGAATTCGGTGGTGCACAGAATATGCATCATATTTTGGCACATACTGAATTGATCTGTCTATAACCGTATCCACTTTTTTGTTTTGTTTTTTTTTAATTTTTTTTTCATTGGTATTGGTTCCCCAGACTTGAATCCATTAGGGGTCTTATGTAAATGGACAGTGGAGGATGGTGTTTACAATTCCCCCCCAACATAATTGATCTTCATTAGGTCCCATACTATACAACATCTACATTTGATTGATCATTTGAAATTTGTTCTGGGTTCAGTCATATTATAAGCACGTTTTCGGTCATTTGGATTTGCACTAAAAAAATTCAGAAGAAAATATGATTTTGCTTTGCTACACTGTATATTTACTTGTTGATTAAAGAGGACAGTAAATCTTTGAATCTTTTGCTAGGTATTGTACTACTGTTTCTTTTGCAGTTGAAATTTCTCTTTTTCCCCCATACCGTTCCCGACCAATCAAAACCATTAGTTAGACTCTCCTCGGTCAAGTGGGTGGTGCTAGATTACAGCTCACAGCCTGCCCACATGACAGTAGAGAGCCTTGGGCACAGTAACTAACAGCATTGATTGCTTCTTCGTCGAGGGGAAAGAGAAGAGATTCCAACATCTTGGAGTTGTCGGAGATAAAGTAAGGTTTTTTTTTTTTTTCTTTACACATGGTGGGGCATATTTGGCTGCCTGAACTTGGATCTGTTTTTATTTGACCGTAAAAAATACTTTGTGCGATATTCTTTAAAGGATTTTGGACCATTTTTTTACATTCCTTTTAGTTGGGTGTAAAGAAGAAAACGTGTCCACAACAGCCTTTTGGCTTAAAAAGCCATAAATAATTATTTCCCCCTTCCTGACCAGCATCGAACCCAATGTGTAATTTTATGGTATATTTACAAAGCTTAATAGTAATCCCACATCCACAGTCTGAGACTAGAGGTCCGACTGCTGATCCCCACTGATCAGAGGGTCCTGTTATCACTAATTGATGGGAAGGCAGGCAAGGCATGCATCCTGCTATTCTATTCAGCAGTAAGAGTTTTTAAAGTTGCAGAGTGATTTACGGTGCTTGGGCGATTCTGGATTTCTCTGATTGTACTTCAGTAACCTGTTCACACTATATGTCCCCAGCCAATATATATTGGTAAATATATATTTCATTGGCTTTACTGTAGTGTATAGATGGCTAGAAGTAATAAGAATCAAAAATAATCCTCAGTGCGTGAAGTACATGGAATGAAAAGTCAATAGATGCCATCTGCACTGATCTAAGAAAGTGGCAATCTAGATGGTTAGAGCGCTACATAGTCCCATCAATATGTGCAATAGGAGTAGCATATTACCTTATAAACATCCTACTGCAAATAGTAATGTGACTATATAGCGCTCTGCCCATATAGATTGCCGTTTTTTCTTCTCAGATCAGCGCCCATTGGGGCACATATACTAAAAACAGTGCAAACTACGCGACATTCATTTTGCCTGGGTAGTGTCCAGGGGACCACAGATTCATGATTTGTGACGGACGTTCTTCATGAATCTGGTGCTCCTACAGAGTGCACCAACTTTTTTTTTTTGTGCACCATTAACGTTTTTCACATCACCTAAAAGGATCACGTGAGACTCAAATGTGGCACGGACACTTCTTAAATACCAGTGCAAGCAGTTTGCACATAAAAGAACATGAAAAGTCTGACAGAAAGCTGGAGCACCACCCTTGGTAAATGTGCCCCAATGAGTTTTTATTCCAAATAAATGTATATGAATAGTGCAAATGATGTTGGTAAACTTTGTAGTGTACTTTATAAAACTTTAGAAATATGTTCCTGCGTCCTTCTTTTTCCCTGTCTTTATGTTCTTATATAAACTGTGTAAGGCTGCTTTCTGTTCTGTGTCCACTGACAGCTGAGAGATAAAGAAACCTGATAAAGTGTCTAATGACCTTTACAGACAGGCCCTGGATAGTCCAATCCCCTGTGAGAGCTCAATTGTCAATTTATCAGTTTAAAGTGCAGGGGCCACAGAAGTCTTTCAGATACACTGCTAACAATAGGAGAAAGAAGCAACTAAAAGCTGCTTTACTTCATACTCCCCTTCTCTACTAGTTTCTACAACAGGTAGCAGAGGAGCCCAGTAATAACTCTCTCAAATAAGCCACAACTTTATGTTGACCAGATTTATACAGTCTGCCCATTCCCAGAGGTTCACTTTGTAATGCAATTTTGGTTGTTGTCTTAAAGGAAATCTATCACCAGGATGAAGGATTATAAACCAAGCACACTGACATAATGGTGTGTGCCCTCTCTGGCAGAAGCTGCTCATCTTGTAGCTTTGTATGCCTTTGTTTTTAAAGGGAACCTACCACCCCGATTCTACCTATAAAGGTAGAAGGGGTGGTAGGTGGATGAATGGGACGTGAGGAGAGCCCTTTTTTTGGCTAATCCTCACGTCCCTGGTGTCTTTTAGAAAACTTTATTGCATGTATATGCAAATTTTTTTATGCGGCTACTGGGGCGTGGAGTAGCCGGACATGAGGCTACTAGTCGCGGCTACTCCATGCCTCAGCTTCTATTTTGCTACAGCTCGTTAATATGAGCTTTAATTAGTTGCTATAGGCAATAAGTATAAGGCAGCTTATGGGTGAGGTAATTTGGATAGAGATACCCTGTAATGGTAAATTTATCAAAAGCATCTGAGGGAAGAATTGTTCTAGTTGCTCATGGCAACCAATGAGAGCTCAGCTTTCATTTTCCCACTGCTGTTTATAAAATGAAAGCTGAGCTCTGATTGGTTTCCATGGGCAACAAGAACCTCAGACATTTCTGACAGATCCCCCAGAAGGGGAGAGGCAGAGAGAGATAGATATAAAATATATTTTGTTAACCCATTGTAACGCTAAGAGGAGTTATTTACTATCTGGGTTATGCCGGGGGCTACAGCTATTTATAAATATCCAATGATATACTAATGTTGAATAAAAGTAAGGAAAAAATCCTGGATTTTTTCATTGGCGGATGGTATAGCAAATTGATCAATGTACATTTCTAATTTCATTGCAGATCTTATTGTGATTGATCATTTGTTCACAACCCTCCTCCCAAACATTACATTGTTGTGGTCAGCAGTTTTAGGGTTTAGACACTTTCTACCCGCATATAAAAAGTAATCAGTCGACAAGCAAAGTTTAATTTTGTTGGTGGAGCTCTGACATTTTACACTAGCAAATATGGGTGTATGAATGATCGTATAAAATGTTGAGCCTTCTCTGGATAATCTACCTGCTTTAGATCCTCTGCTCATCAAAATCCTTACAGTGTTATCAAAATGTAAAAATTGAGAACAAACTCAATAGCGGGATCCTAATTCTTTGACCAGCCTCAAAAATCCTTAAAGGGGTATTCCCACGAAGACAAGTTTCTTATATGTACTCAGGATAACAAAATAACCCATTCTCTAATTCCCATTTATTAACAAAAATGCAGCATTCCAGAGATAAAAGTCCAACCTGTCTCTATCAGTCCTGCTGTACACAGTTTCAATAGCCCCTAGACACAACCTTTCTGACTTAGAGTCGGGCGGCCATCTTGGATTTGTATTTGCAGCGTGCAGATGAGATTTCTGACTGTCTCTGCTGAATGTCTGTAGCCACGCCCCCTGCACAGAGCTCAGAGACACTGACTGATCACTTCCTGCCAGGAGATCATGAGCAGTGAGAGAGAGGCTGCAAACTATAAGCTACAAGGAGAAAAGTGATCCGGGGGAAAGATGAGGCAGGCACATATCTGTGAGATGTAGCAGAGCTCACAGTGTAAAAGTCTGTCAGCCTCTGTCTGTTAGCCTATGTGTAATAGGCACCTCATGCATCTCTAAAGTGTCTCATCTCTCTCTATGTGTCAGTGTGTTAGTAAATAAGCCAGATGAAAGTGTATATATACCTTGTACCTTGATAATGTGACCACATTGTCAACACACAGAACTAGATGGATAATACAGTAATGGGTATGCTCAGAGAGGCCCCGCCCACAACCTTGAGTCTTACACTGAGCAATCTAGAGAATGATAGGAGCTAAAACAGCAATCAAACTGAGTAAAATTGTAAAGTAAAGGGTTTAAATGATCTTTATTGTGTTAACATCACTAGGGGATTGATATGTGAGAATTTTCTTTTGTGGGAAAACCCCTTTAAGATTTTTTCTCACTTCATTAATTCCTATCCCTAATTAATGGGGTCTTTGGGGAGCAAAGATCAGGGTCATTATCACTTCAAACGTGCTGTGTGTGAATGGAGCACTGCGGTCATGTCTAAAAGGGATGTACCAAACTAGAAAATGAACCCCTATCTACAGGATTAGGGATAACAAGCTGATTAGTGATGGTCTATCTGTTGTAACTCCCGACCATCACAATTATGAGACCTCCAGCAATCCAGATAAAGAGTCCCTTTCTTACTAATGGTTGTAGCAGCAGGTCCAACACGTGTCCTGCCACTCCATTCAATAACATTGGAGAGTCCAAAATTGCCGAAATTAGTTGGACATCTAGTGCTCAGACTAGAGATGAGCGGACACTGCCATGTAACCAGGGCGTAATGCCGAACATCCAATCTGGCAAATTGATGCCCCTTTAAAAACTAGCCATGGCTATGATTGGCCATGGTCCAAACCATAAGGGGAACATCGTGTCCGTTCATCTCTAGTTGGATAATGTGTGTTCTTAACAATGATATAGTAGATCATACAAATAAAAGTGTATATTGTGTATATAAAAAGGGCGGAGCCCTCCAAATAATTTTAGTTAATTGTCCCAAAAACCTGCTTTGACATTATATAGCCTGAACTATATTGGTTGTATTAGGTGGAAGTCGTGACTGGGCACCAACGAATGATGGTCCATTTGGTCATTTGATGTTAAAACCATGAAAAATCATGAAAATCCTCATAGTATAGTATCATAGTATATAAGGCTGGAAAAAGAAGCAAGTCCATCAAGTCCAACCTTTAAGAATAAAATAAATGTTTTATCCCCATAACCCATGATATTTTTCTCTCCAGAAAGGCATCCAGGCCTTTCTTGAACATGTACATAGAGTCCGCCATAACAACCTCCTGTGGCAGAGAGTTCCATAGTCTCACTGCTCTTACAGTAAAGAACCTTTGTCTATGGTGATGGTAAAATCGCCTCTCCTCTAGGCGTAGAGGATGCCCCCTTGTCCTGGTCACAGGCCGAGGTATAAAAAGATCTTTGGAGAGATCCTTGTAATGTCCGTTCAGGTATTTGTACATTGTAATGAGGTCTTCCCTCAGTCGTCTTTTTTCTAAACTGAATAATCCCACATTTTGTAATCTGTCAGTGTATTCTGATCCCCCCATTCCCCTAATAATCCTGGTTGCTCTCCTCTGCACCCGTTCCAGCTCTACTATATCCTTTTTATACACTGGTGCCCAAAACTGTACACAATATTCCATGTGTGGTCTGACCAGGGATTTGTATAAGGGCAAAACTATGTCTTTATCATGAGAATCTATTCCTGTCTCACTTAATAGTTTTAGTGTGTACAGAACACATCTATACCAGTAATCAGATGTTAGGTACCGGCACTGCTTCGACACCAGGATCTTTATGAGGATGGGCAGATAAAATTAACATCTACAGTATATAATAGATTCCATAAACCGAGAAGATCTGAGAACCAGGGCTACACTTTGTTCCCTAGGACATGTTCAGCCTTCGGCTGTTTGGTAAGAAAAAAATGGTTATAACAATAATTAAAAATCTTAAATTGCCTATTGCCCGTAACTCAAAGTCAGCTCCACCATCTGTTCAGGGTGGATATGAGTGGGTCAGTGTAGAACCGCTGACTCAGACTCAAGCCTCATCTGCCTGCGAAATTACAAAATCTGTGTGTTAGCAAGCGAACAGATGGCAATCATGTCATAAGTCTGAGAAAATTCTGGCTTCTGGCGTAAGAGGGTGAAGGGAGCTGTCCATTAAAAACCTGGAACAGCCAAGATTTCATTATGCGAGTTCTCAAACTTAATGGACATGTCACAAATTTTGTCATATCTCCTAAAACCCACACACCATGTTTTATCTTCTCTCATAGAACCCCCGTGGGCTGCCAGCCATGTATTATACACTACAGAGATTGGGATCTTTCTACTATTACATTTTGCTTTGATCTTACTATGCATTGTAATACATTGTATAATACATAATCTACATTAGTTGAAGCTTTCCTTGAATTATTTAAATGTTTCTTTAAAGGGGATTTCTAAAATCCTGAAATAGTTCAAGAAAAAAGCATTACTTATCTTTCCAGAGTCACAAGCAGTTCCACATGTGCTTCTATGGAACCACAAGAGCTGACATCACATCACTGACCTCACATCACACATGACGTTTGAAGGTTATATCCGCCTTTGCCAGCAATTTGTTATTACAGTGCATTTAATAGGAAAAATTAAGAAACTTTTCAGAAAATCTCTATTAGAGGTACCTACTGTTCCCTGCTTCCAGCTCTAAGCTTATTATATGGACGGTTTTAGGGCTGGCGCCTGCACTGGGCGTGCTTGGGAAAGTGCTAGGGCCCAGAGCTGCTGGGGGCCCACATAAGACTGTACATAAGGAATCCATTGGGGTGAGGATAGGCTGTATCTAATGAATCCATAGGGTAAGAGGGGGCTTATATAAAATACCCATGAGGTGGCTGCTTGGTATGATAAACTATGGAACAGGAGGCTGTTTTAGTATCTGAATTTTTAATGCCGCCATATGAGTTCACTGCAAAGGAGCCCACTGAGGCTTTGTTGCCAGGGGCCTATGGAAACCTGGAGCTGATCCTGGGCAGTTTGGTCATAAGACCTGGACCTATGACTTCTAGGGTATCCATGGCCTCCCGAACCAATTACAAAGTTTGATCCTGAACTAAAGAGATAAAAAAGAGAGGGACCTCCTCCTGTATATTGTTTCTTGACGCACATGTATACAAGAGCCCTTCTAGAACCTTTCACGATCCTCAAAGGTCTTCCGATGGAGGCACCAATTTCTGCATAAATTGTGGGTAAAAATTGATGGAGAAACTTTTAAGTTGGGTGTAAGGGAATACCATCTTGGAAATTAAGGTCCTATTCACTTAAATTTTAATGACTGTACAATAAAATTAAAGGTATCGTTTGGTGGAAAAATAATAATTGAAGTTTCAACATGTATTGTTCAGCAGGAAAGTGATCCCAGACATCCAACCTATGTCAATAATAACATCATAGAACAAGGAGTCATGGAAGGGACAATATGACACCCGACAGATCCCTGATCACAACATCATCCATCCATCTTGGATTACATGAAGGAACAAGAGGATTTTACTACCCAAGATCTGAGCTAGGTCCTCCAAGATGTTTGAAATAACCTCTCTACCAAGATCCTTCAAAAACTATATTCAGATTCCAAAACCCAGAATAAGAAGAGATATAGAGGAAAAAAATACAAGTTATACTGAATCTTTTTTTCACAAACTATCAATAAATAAAAAAAGAAGTGATGAGAGTTCTCTTGCATCTGTCTATCTATCTCATGCATATTTACTTTACAGTGTGACGCACTCAGAAGAAAAGGGAAAAAGTATCACATAAAAGATGGCAGCAAGATACGATCTCAGTAAATATCTCAAGGAACAGAGCACTTCTTACACTACCTCCGGGGATGTGGCATTCTTAGTAAACAGCTTTAACGTCATCCAGGCCAGCTCTCCTCTCCCTGCTGTTTGCTGAAGGTGTTCCCTGAAGCTGTGCATGTCACAACACACAATTTTATGCGATATGAGCCAAGATTAACATGGCTGCAGAGAGAATCGGGGTCCATTAAGATACCATGAAATGATTTGTGTACTTTTTACAGTCCCTAATGACTGCAGATATTGCCATTAACCCTTTCACAAGTGTATGTGAAGTAGATTCATTGCTTTTATTTAAATGGGCTCAATGCTGCAGCAGGTGCAGGGAGTTCAGGAAGAGACATTCAGATATACTCAAAATATATAAAATTGTACAAAAAAAGCAAACAATGAGAATAGAACCTATACCAGGGACACACAAGGTGTGATCACTAACACTCAGAAATTTACAGACACAGCATAGTGGACGTAGAGTAAAATGATTTATGCTTTCCCATAAAAGGGGTTATCCGAGTTCACTAATAATTTAGGACTGGGCTGGGCGGCTATTTAAAAATAATAAATGGGTACTTACCTCCTCCGATGCCAACGATGTCCTACGCCTGGGTCCATCTGATCCATGCCCCTGTTTGTTTTCAGGGGCACAGAAGCCGGCGATGTGCCGGCTCTTCCCATCCGTCCCTATCTCTCTGCATTCTAAGCGCTGGGAGATGGTGTTGGATGTGAGCTTCTGGCCGGCCGAAAGCTCCCTGTGCGCCCTTGTAATCAAACCGGAGCACAGATCAGATGGACCGCGGCGAGGGACATCGGCAGCGCCGGAGGAGGTAAGTACATATTTATTATTTTTAATTAGCCCGCCCCAGCCCTGTCCTAAATTATTAGTAAACTCGGATAACCCCTTTAAATAGTAACTTGACATTTGAATAGATTTTTTATTTTACTAATTGGACTCTCGGAATAGGGATGTAATACGACCACTGGTCAAGGCATTGGTTCGGCTGGATTATGCCATCCAGTTCTGGTCCATAAAAAGGAGGCCCTGGAGCTGGATGGTACAACAATGAGCCACAAAAATGATAAGGGGTATGGAGGGTCCTAGATTTATTTATTCTGGAATAGATAAGACAAAGAGGGTACATGATTAATTTATATAAATATATGAATAGTCCATACAAAAAATATGGTGGTAAGTTGTTTCAGATTAAATCAAATCAAAAGAGAAGGGGGCACTGTCTCCGTCTGGAGAAAACAAAGTTTAATCACCAGAGGTGACAATCTGTCAATCTGTGGAATAGGCTGCCTCAGGCGCTGGTCACAGCAGGGACAGCAGAGAGCTTCAAGAAGGGTCTAGATGCTTTTTACACCTAAATAACATTGATGGTTATGTTATATAGAATTGTTTCCCCTAAATACCCTCCTCATCCAATCCCTTCCCTTCCTTGGTTGAACTTAATGGACATGTTTCTTTTTTTCAAACGTATAAACTATGACAACTATGAAATTAATAGAGCAGGTGATAACAAAGTATATTACAAAATTTATAGCAGCCTCTCTGTGCCTTGGTTCTCCTCTTGTTACTGTAGTGAGCAATGTACCTGAATGCCTACTGAAGTCTTTCCACATCAGACAGATAAGGAGACACCTATATTAGATAGATAGATAGATAGATAGATAGATAGATAGATAGATAGATAGATAGATAGATAGATAGATAGAAAGATAGATAGATAGATAGATAGATAGATAGATAGATAGATAGATAAAAACTTGAACAATCCCAAAAAGGGAAATTATTTTTTGCCACAACAGTACATTTAACACAACAAAAGAAAATATATATACATACACATAAAATATGATTACATAATAGCAAGAGTTATCAGCCCATTATCACCTGGTGCCATGTTTCTCATTGAACAAGGGAATAGCAGGAGGCAGGAATGAACACTTGAATCTTTCACTACGGATTCTCGGTAAGCAATACTGTCCACTAAATTCACTATGCAGGTTACTCATGTCTAAATTACAGATGGAGTGGGCTGCACAGGAGGGGAAAGTAGTGAACATGGAAGACTTTCTGCAGGCACTCAGGCCATCAAAGTTCACCAAACGCTGAATCTTCCTACTGTCCCTGGCAACTTAGGAGATGCGGCTCTCAGCACTATTTTTAAATCAACACTTTATTAGCTGTTTGGAACTGAAGGGAAAGTAAGAAGGTGTTAACAGTACTGCATTATCTTTGGAGGTTCTCCTGCTGGACCCACCGTTCTTCCTGTACAGAGAGACCCTGGAGAGAAGCTGTAATGATAGTTTGAATTTACCCTCCTTCTGTCAACTGTACTGTTGGCCTTAGGGGGCCGATACAATTGAAAGATGTGGAAGAACAGGGAACAATAAGTTACTGTATAAAATTCCAAGTTGGCACTTCACCGTAAATAAGTGGATTTAAGTTTCTGCACTCGGGCTCTAAAAGGTTTGCCATCACTGCATTAGGCAAATGAGGTTCAATGTGGATAAATGTAAAGTTATGCCCCTGGGGTTTAATAAGTCACATGCAACATATGTCATTGGGGGAGTAAACCTAGGAGAGTTGAGAAGGACCTGGGTGTACTAGTAGATCATAGATTAAATAACAGCATGAAATGTCAATTATCTGCCTCTAAAGCCAGCAAGATCTTGTCCTATATCAGAAGTGGTCTGGACTCTCAGGATAGGGATGTACTATTACCACTGTACATTGATTCGGCCTCACTTGGAATATGCCGTTCAGTTCTGGACACCAGTCCATAAAAAGGATGCCCTGAAGGTTCTCATACAAGGTTTGTTTGTGGTCTAAAAACCATAAAGACTCTGCACAAAACTATAGAAAACAATATCAATAGGAAGAAAACTAGTGTTAGTCTTATAGTACAGTTACTCCGAGGAGCAGACCTTAATGTCAACATATCACAATACAAAACCAAAAAGAAACCTAATTACCTTCAAAACTGCAGGTTCCGTATCATCATTATAAAGTAAAATGTCCACGAACGTAAAAAAATATGGTCTCTTCATTTGACAATTGCCCCTTTTATCTCTATTTTACTTTTATGATTTGGCTTTTTGTTGCCTGTGGTTCTCGTCTCCCTGAGGTAATTGCTACATGTACATGTTGTTTATGTGATGGCTTGACATATTGGAAATTATAATGGGATGATTTGCATCCCGCAGATGTGACTCTCACGGTAAAGTGGCTTCGGTGACAGTAACGACAGCAATGAAAAGACATCGAGGCAATTCTGGAGACGTCTTTGACTATTTAACTACATTACATGTTTTCCTTTCTGACAAAATACATTATTAAGAGTATCATTTTGCCAAAGTTGTTGGAAATTGGGTGTAAAAATAGATTTGTTTCCAGTTTGTGAGTTTGGGTGTAGGTTACATCAGCTTCAGTAGAAAATAGAAGAACGTGGCTACAATTTCCTGTTCTAATGTCAACACCGTCTTCGGTGCCAGCCGCTCGCATTGTTTATATATGGAGCTTTTCTCCAAGATTTGCTCTAGTTTACACCTGATGTTCCCACTTTCAATCCAATAAAGCTAAATCCCTCGGATTCACCAACATCACGTGAGCCAAGTAGCCAAGAATGATGGTGCCTACTAGGATCTAGGACGCTGCCAGACAGCACTATAGATATCCCATGCACGGCCCATATAAAGAGGTATATTGAGTTTTTATGGGTACAAATTTAACTTTTAGGGACTGATTAATGTTTTCGTCTGTCACGGGTACTCCTGCAACCCATATCTTGAGTCACAGGCGCACCCGTGTTCCTGGGTAGCACGACCACACCCGAAATAGGAAAGGCAAGTCTTCTTTTCTCTACTTCCTAATGAAGGTATTTAATATTTCATGTCGTGTACAAGGTAGTTGAAAAAAATCTAACGGAAATTAAATTGACAAAAAAGGCATTTGTGCCATTTTCTTGTGGTCTGTTTTTACGGCTTTCACTGTGAGCTCCAAACTACACCCCCCTTCCTTTTATTATATAGGTCAATATAATCACAGACATACCAAATAAATGTAGGTATTATTATGTTTTAAAAAATTTTCTAAAAATGTTATCTTTTGTACAAAAAAACCCAAATTGGTTTGTTTTCCCTATTCCGATGCTAATAACTTTTTATTATACTTTGACCTACGGACCTGTGTAATTTGTTTTGACAAGCTAATGTTTTCATTGCTACTATTTTAGGGACTGTACGACCTTTTGATCATTTTTAGTAAAATTTTTATGTGTTAAAAAATGGTAAATCAGTCATTTAAGGTCCCAGCCTTACCTCACATGTTTATGATTATGTTTGTTCATTTTTAGATTACTTCTAGGGATAGGGGATGATTTGAACTTTTAGGTTTTTATTCATTTTTAACTCTTTGCTTTAGGCCCCTTAGAGTACTTGGACCCCATCAGTCTGATCTCTGTACGATATATTGCAATACAACTTTATTGTAATACAGGCAGTCCCCGGGTTACGTACTAGGTAGGTTCTTTAGGTCTGTTCTTAAGATGAATTTGTTTGTAAGTCAGAACTAGTATATTTTATAGGTGTAACTCAAGACAAAAATTAGTTTTTCCCATTGACAATTGGATTTTTAAAATGTTGTGCTGTCATTGGAAGGATTATCATTAAAGCTTCATTACAGAGACATTATAGCTGATCATTGCAGCCTGGGAGTAAAGTAACATCCAGAGAGCTTCACCAGAGGTCACGGTGGGCACAAAGGTCATTCTGTAACTAGGGGTCATCTGTAAGTCGGTGACTGCCTATGTTTGATGATTTTGCTGCTGTCTGCTGGATTGACAGGCTTCCCTTGATGAAGCCACAGGGTGTAATGAACCATTTGCATATGATAATGCATGCATTTAAATACCAAGGGCAAAGAAAACCCCAAGCAATAACAAAAATGGGTGTTTCTTGAACCTACTTTATATGTTAATAAATCAGCCTTCATGTAAACGCACCGCAGATCTAGTTATGCCATGCTCGGCTATCTTTGGCAGTTCCATTGACATGAATGGATCTGATCCACAATTTGAAAGATGTTTTTTGAGAACAAATCCCTTTCCAGTTACACTGCATAAAGGTGAATATTATGTTATTGTAATAAATTATTCTAGATGTTAACCTCAGTTCTGTTACATCCATACAAGTACATTGCCTGTGATGTTCATACCAAATCAAGCTGGAGAAATTGCCTTTGTCACTTCTTCTACTTGGCCATTTAACATCTGTTAGCAAAAACTACAAACATCTAATGATGGAAATTTTCTATTCAATTACAAAGTCATTTAGTTGCAACTTTCGCGATGAGAGGAGAGATCGTTTTGGCTTTACCAACTTTCTTCATCTACCGACGGCGAACGGAGATCTAATCACATATGAGTAGAAACAGGTGCAAATAAGGAAATTCAGCCAACCATGAAGTATTAAGTAAAAGTACAGATCATTTCTTGCTTCCACTACGATGATAATCACTTATACAGCTCATTTGGGATTCTGTGCTCACCATGTTCACTTTCTGTATGAATCCAACCAAAAATAATTGTGTTCTGCTCCATCAGATGCAATGTTACAGAGTTATTCCCCTTCTTAAAGGATTAAAGGAGTTGTTCAAGAATTGAATTTTGATGACCTATCCTTGCGATTGATGGGGTTCCAGCCTTGGCAACCACCTAATCCATCAGCTCCTCATGGCTGTCTCTAGAATTACAACTATATAGAGTACAAAACCAGAAGAGTCAGGCTCCATGCACTGTACAGTTAGGGCACCGGATGAGATGTTGGACCAACACTTATCTGATATTAAAGGAGTTGGCCACTCATAGCAATCCTCAACAGAGTAAATATAATCTCCAATAAGGTCACCAAAAGTTTCCTGCTCACCTACTTGTGATGTCCTGCTTACTTCTACCGGATAAAGGTGGTTGTGTAGACATTTCTGTGTGCACATCCCCTCCATCAAAACCCCTTCCATATCAATGGTTGGTGGATACATGGGAATGGCTGTGATGGAGGGGGTTTGCACACAGTAATGACTGCACAGCCCCCTCTATTTCGAGCTTCGAGCCCTGCTGCTAAGCATTCTTGTGATCCTTTGCACCCTGCAACAAACAGAAAACTTTAGAGGGAACCTGTCATCTAGAACATGCACAATAAACCTTGAAACCCCCCTCCCCCCCACACTACTACCACCAGGAAAATCGTTCTCCAAACTTTTTCACATTGGTCTGTTGGTCTCACACATTGCAGAGGTCATGAGATGATCTGCAGTTTCCCACACAGCACTCACTGCTATACACACCATGCAGTGAGAGGGAAAGCATTCTGGGAAGGACAGGAAGTGGACTTCCTGTCTGTTCAGGCTGAGATTTGAAGAGGCACTTAGCTGTCAATCAAAAGAAGGAGGCATGGTTCACTGGCAGCCATGAGAAAACTTGAGTTTTCTATTCAGAAGTTGACTCATTTATACTTATTTGCATATAAGAAAAACAACTGTAATTATGATACAGTGTCTCAGCAGCAGATTACTTTAGGTGATATGGGGAGGACTTTTAACCCTTTACCTGCAGGTATTATTGGTGTGAAGGGTAAAGTTCTAGTGACAGGTGTTTTTTTTAAGTGTTTAGCCTGATATAGCCTGCTGCGATTGTTGAAATATACTGTACAGTTATAAAAGTTATACTAATTACATTGGGTCACCCAGGCTATATCACTAGAGCATCTCAGGGAGCCTTGTATTTTCATTAATGCACTCCCCCCGTAGCACAGTGCAGCCGAGACACAAAACTGGCACAAACACTTCATAAATACATCTGCAAGTAGTTTGCACATGCTTTCAGGCACAAAACTGGAGCAAATGCTTAATAAATGTGTGTCCATGCATAATGTACATCTATGATGGTCGTGAACTAGACGTTTTTGCAGCTAGCTCACGGCCCCCATATATATGCATGTGTGAATGGAGCCTTAAAAGTGTAGGCCACTTTGCTTTGTTTTTTGTAATGAGTGTGGGGAAAGGCATTAGGCAACTTACTAATATACATCTATAAAATGTTCTTCACGGCTTCTTCAATTTGTAAAGTGAAGCTCCTGGTGCAGAAATATCTTTTACCTCATCAGCCAGAGATTCCTGTCCAAAAAATAGCTGCAGATGGAAGGTGATCTCTAACTGTCCATGACCAATCTACCTTCCAGAACAGTATTCATTCACACTATAATAATATCCTGAATGGAAGATTGGTCATGGACAGTTATAGATCACATGACCCTCCATTTGCTTTTACATTTTATGGACAGGAATGAAGAGGATGAGATAAAGTCATTTCTGAACCAGGTACTTGACTTTACAAGTCACTTGTTCCGAAATTACAAAAATTTGATAAATTACCTAATATTCTTCATCCCCACACACATTATCAAAAAACAAAGTAAGGTGGCCAACCCCTATAAGTGATGTTTCCACTTTGGTAGTCTGTTAGGTATGATGCAGTAGTGGATTATAATACAGGTGGTTTGGGCGGTAGCCTGGTGCCCAACCCTTGTAGTGGACCCGTGGCCACCAAAACCCACTGACCATTTTATACTTAGAAGGACCTTCACCCATGAAATCCTTGTACATCTGTTCCTGCTTTCAATACACATGTACACAATAACAATTTCAGAACCTTAAAAGGTCCTCCAAAGGTCCTGAACCCGAAGATTGAAAGCAGGCAAAGGGACGTATCCTTCATTCCACAAGAAGCTGATTCTAGTACCATATGTTGGAAGTGATTCCAGACTTGTAGGGGCAATAATATCCATGCAGCCCAGGGCCCATGGTAGCCTTAATATGCCCCTGGATAAATGTACATGACAGGTTCTTCTTAAATTTCTAACTACTACAGTACACTAATAAACGACTAACTTCATATAGTATAATACAGGCGGTCCCCTACTTAAGAACACTCGACTTGTTACAAATGGACCTCTGGTAATTGGTAATTTTCTGTACGTTAGCCCTAGACTACAATAAAAAGCTAAGACAGTTATCAGAGGTGTGTGTAATGAAGCTTTATTGTTAATCCTGGTTCTGATGACAACCCAACATTTTTAAAATCAAATTGTCACAGAGACCAAAAAATATTTGTCTGGGTTACAATTATAAAATATACAGTTCCGACTTACATACAAATTCAACTTAAGAACAAACCTACAGAACCTATCTTGTACGTAACCCGGGGACTGCCTGTATAGAATTTTGGGATGAAATTATGTTAGTTCTATTCACATGATCTTTCAGTAGAAACTGTACATGTTGGTACTACAGATGCTATACCCTGGTTATTATGAGAGATCCAATGTGCACGTCCACATGGGATGGAATAATTACACCCTACAGTATTCCACGTGATCCTGCAATGTATAGACACTTGACCGGCTCAGTGTCCCCACCACTATACACATACTGTTACACTCACTGCTAGAGCCACTTAAATCTATGGAAATGATCCGTAAGCTACAAGACATTATGTAAATTTGGAGTGCCCATTGAGAGATTGGCAATTAAACCTGAGACTTTGTAATTAAAGTGTAGATCATTCTTCTTGTTAAGATAAAGGACCCTGTAAAGGTGAATATAAAATAAGGCGTAATTGCTCCTTTTCCCCTCTAATGACCGCGGGCGGGTAATTATGTGGAAGCCCATGCAGTCCGGTCCTAAATATAGTCTCATCAGAGACCAATAGGGAAATTCAAGGTGAGGTGTAAAAGTGACAGCCTGCTGGGTTACACTATAACGTGTGACTATACATTATGGCACAGGGACTAGTTAGCTTGATAGCTTTATATAATGGCCTCATGGAGCACATTTGCAGTTACAGTGTTTTCACATCTAGGTTACAATGTTTAGATGAGAGCCCAAAAGTTTACACTTAGAAAGTTTCCAATTTTACTCCATCTATTATTGACCAGTGCATTAAAGTATACCTCCCCTTTAAATCAACCTTGCAAGAATAAGTCGTTCAGTCTGTGTACATTAGAAATAACAATTTATTACTCATTATTTACTAGCATCTGTCACCTCTGACACTTCCATCAACCTCTATCTGTCTTGCTAGCAAGAAGGAATATTGGCGAAATGCCAAATTAATAAACAAGGAAAGGAGGATGGATGATAAGAGCTGAAGTTAATGGGTAAGGATGCATTTTCCTTGCATAAGAAATATTACAAATCTTCTCAGCTTGTACTTTTAAGTTATTCCAAGACTGGTAAAAAGTTAATGATCATTTAAAGCACAATAGTAAAGTTTATAAAGTTTTTTCAATAACTGCAATAGCTCAAAACTAATATTTTCCATTATACTGTCATTACCTTATTGCAGCAGTTTCTCTACTATCATCCTGTCTCATCCCTCTCCTGTCAGCCTGGTATTCTGGTTGCTAAGAATGATCCGTAAAGTGAAGGAGGAGGCAATAGGAGATGCAGTCTAAGGACACAGCAGTCACAAAAGGGTGAGGGGTTTGGGTTAGACGCTGTGCTCGTTCTCCTCTTTGCTTAAAGGAAACCTACCATTTGATTTGATGCATTATGAAGCAAACATACCTTGAGGATAGCATCTAAAACATCCAATAATTGACCCTGACACTATAGGGGACAGCATGCAGAGGCAGCGGCAGCAGCGGAAGGCTAGAGAGTGGCATGGCGACATACCCTAAATGGACTCAGGCTTCAAACCAATGGGTAGCAGAGAGGAACCAAAGGAGGTGAGCAAGAAGGGGAAAAGTAGTGGCGGCTGGGGACCGAATACCGAGGGGCGGCCGCCACCATGAGGCTGCGAAAGGCCTCGGTCTCTACTAGCCTATAGGGCAGC